>BMAV01022067.1:26124-51480 GCA_019973955.1 Trichonephila inaurata madagascariensis
TTTTTTTTTTTTTTTTGCATTTTCTTGTGGCCCATAACATTGAGAAGTTTGTCACCAAATTTCTGATCTGAAAACAAATAAGTCTTTAAAATATTTTAACTTTCCTGAGCTTAAGTTTTGGCTTCGGTTTCATTTTAAAGCATTTTTTTCTGCTCTCAAATTGAATTAACTAAAAATACTTTTGAGTACAATCAACTCTTTCAGTGTGAAATGGTTATTAATTTCAATTTTCATGACTAAAATCATTTCTGCTTGATTATGTTTTGAGTTCTCATTGTTACATGATAAAGATTGATTTCAAGGCCAATTTTTATTTAAAAAAAATATTTTATATAACTTAGAAACTTTATCAACAATTATTTCCTGTTGAGAAAATGCCACGGCCAAAACATTCAACTCTCAGCTTGCTATGAGAAACAACATTTCGAATAGATGAAATACTACTGAAAATGATGCATCTAAAAATCAGACCTCAGCTGGTACTGCAGCTAGCCTTCCGAATGCAAGTCTTCTGAATTGAAGTATTGCAGATAAAACTGAATTTTTTCAAAATGAACCAAACTACATTATAGTAAACATATTTGAGTGCTATATTTTAGTATTTTAAAGTTGCGTAGAAAAAACTCAAACTTGCTGAACTGCCCCAATTTAAAACTGAAAAAAATTAAATTTTATTTACAAACCTGGAGATTTTTAGTTTAAATTAGTATCATTATTATTTTTTAAATAAATATTTTGCGTTTCAAAACTTTTGTGCAAATATTAGGTAAAAATTAAGCTAAATAACTTGTCTTAACTAATGCTATCAATATTATGCAAAAAAAAATATTTTGAATTAAAGAAATGTTTTCCGTCATATTTAATCTAAGTAGTGTTGTAATGTAGAACACACATACATTGGACAATAACATATTAAAAATTAGAGCTTTACGAATATTATAAGATTTTGTTTTATGCCTTTATAAACTTTAAATGTGTTTTTCTCTGACTTTAAATTTTGAAGACGTAAGTGTTTTCTAATCCCTAAGACTGTTCAAAATAGAGTCTTGAAATTTTTTTGTATATACTCCCAAACGTCTGTTTTATAAAAATTAGTATGTATTTAAGTTTGAGTTAAGTTGAGATCTCTAGCTATTTTTTTAAAAAAAATGCTAAAGCTAATATTTTTTTAAAAAATTCGTGTTTTTCCAAGGTTTAGCCAGAAAAATAATTATTAAAAATCAACAAAGGCACAGAATTTCAAATCCACACTAACTTTTATTTGCAATAGTTTAAGAAATATAAATCACTTAAAATGACTAAAAACTTTAAAAATTAAGCATTTTATAAAAGTTTGTAAGAACTTCAAAAATTCTTAACTTTTTTAAATTTTAAAATAATGGCTGATCTCAAAGTGACTTTTTACTCTCAGAATCAACTTAATAATAAATTATGTTGAACATACAGCATAATTCACTACTACTGTCTCCAAAAACTTTTTTTTGAAAAAGGGTACTGTGTATAGCTTAAAAGTAAATATCGTAAATGAAATACATTGTCTATATTACTTATAATAAATTATTAAAATTAGTTTTATCATTTCCCTGGAACCCTTCAAACGCAAAAAAATTTTGATTTCAATCTTACAGTTTTAAAATTAGAATGAATAATCAATGCATTATTAAAATATTTTTACAATTTATTTAAAGGAATTGAATTTATAAATCACGTAACACTTAATTCTTCTTTAATCCCCTTACAAGAATAAACATTTTAAACATGCCTTGATTTTTTAGAGTACATCGAATCTAAGTTCCGACATCTCAATTGTCTTAAAGAAATAACAAATAAATATATCAGACATTTATTTTATAATACAATAATATAAATATATTTCTCTAAAATTATTTTAAATTGAAAATTCCCACTGATTCTTTTGTTGAAGCTAATTCCTTTCTTTTGTATATAATGTAGCTCATACATTTCAATTAAATTAAACGCGAAATAGAGCGAAGCAAAAAGAAATACGTTCTTTTAAGTTTGAGAAGCATGAAAACGTGGTGCTTCGAAAGTCCCAAGCAAGGGATGAAGTTGTATCAATCTTGATCCTTTTAAAAATATTCTCTTGCCTTTCTCTGAGCATCCACCACATTTATAAATATAATATGCACCAGGGTATTTGCTTTGTATTAGAATATATTCAGGAGTTAGTATTCCTTTCTGGGGGAGAGCTTCCGATTCGAAATTATTCATGCAATATCTCTCAGCACGAAAATGGAAACTTTCACCCTGATGAATAAAGTAATTTAAAAATAAATTGAAATAAACCAAGCGTATTGTTAAGCGAGAGGTTTTATTCTGGTCAATAATTTGTCAACATTTGTAGGATTCCTATATTAAGCAGAATTTAAATAAAAAAACGACTCAACATCACGTCAATAAAAGCGAATAAAATCTATTTGTTTGGATAAAAAGTTACCAAGTTATAGAATAAGTAATATCTTAAATAAATATTATTGAAACTCTTTATATTTTCAGTCTTATTTATTTACTTCGATTAAATTATTTCCATTAAAATCTCGGTTACATTATAGATAAATATATTTATATTTCAGGTTTTCCATCTATCATTTCACTTGGAACAATATAAGTTCCTAGAAGTAGATTGTGCAATTTGGAACTACGATTGTAAGCGTAAGGTTTTAAATACACTAACGAAAATAAGAATCCCAACACGAAGAAAAAATTATTGTAGAGTCATGAAATTTGGACAATGCAATTGTCTAGTTAACGTGTTTAATCGGTTATATTTTCAAGATCGCAGGTTAATTTAATCACAAGAAAAGGCACTTCAAATGTTAAATATTGTTGCATTAATAACAGGTGTAACTTCCAGAATTTTGAATGCAAGTGTGCATGCATTGTGTTTGTAAGGGCGCCCCCCTTGGGTGCCCATCTCCTTGATTATCAGCGTGAGCTAGTGTAGGAATAAATGAACTAGAAGCTGCCATGGTCTTAATACGGCTTTATTAAGACCTTAAACTTAAACCTCTAACAGATTAGATAATAATAATATATGGGAGAGAATCTACGGTGGCTAAACACACAATATATATAATACCGAAATAGAGTAACCCGGACCACTATCAATAACTAACTCGCCTAAGCTCAATTACAATGCTATCACAGATCCGAATATTAAATAGTCACTCCTACCTTAATGTCGAATGAAGTAGCGATCAATCTGATCCTAGTTGAAATTGCGGTTCGCAGGAGTGCAATGATATGCACCTTGACCTAAGGGCTCTCTGTCACGGGTAAATTCTGTTGGCTGTTACTTAACCTTTCAAAAAAACTCTTCACACTTGAATCGCGAACTATCATAACATTCCCCAAATTGTCACACCACTTACTCTAACTTCTGATATTTAAAAGCTTCCTAATTTGCATCTTTCCTTCACGCTTCACTTCTTGGGTTTGGTTGTAAAAGAATTGCCATTAATTCTGGCCCCAAAGAACCCAAAGGACATGTTAATGAAAAGACGCTTGTGCCCGTCACAAAGTGCCGAATGTCACTTGGTGGTATGGAGCTCTATGCTTGTTGTCCTTTTTGTGTTAATACTGGAAGGTCAGTGCTGTCTGTGGATGATGCTGGAGTTGTCGTCGAACAAATCCCATACGTGCTCAAAATCTCGTAGGCCAAGGTAACATGTTAACACTCTGTGGAGCACGTTGCGCTACAACAGCGGTGTGAGGGTGAGAGTTATTCAAAACTCCCTTTGAATGCTGTTCATGAGTGGCAGTACCATAGGTTGAGCTACCATACTGACGTACAAATTTGCAGTCAGTGTGTTTGGGATAACCACGAGAGTGTTCCTGCTGTCATAAGAAATTGCTCCCCAACCATGACTCCAGGAGTAGATCCAGTGTATCTAGGTCACAGAAAGTTTGGTTGCAGACGTTCCCTTGATCTCATTCTGACCAACACATGGCCATCTCTGCTCCAAGGCAGAACCTGCTTTCACCAGAAGACACAACAGATCTCCAATCCGACCTCCAATGAACTCTGGCTTGACACCACTGGCGTCGCAAATAGCAATGGCTTGCAGTCAGTGGAATACATGCTACAGGGTACCTTGCTTGGAACTGCCTTAAAGTAATAGATATCTAACAGTTCGTTGTTTCACTGCACTATCAACTGCAACTCGAATTTCTGCCCCAGACACAGTACGATGCCCCTCAACCTTTACGCCGAATACGGCGGTCTTCCGTCTCAGTAGTGCCACATGGCAGCCTGGAACCCGGTTTTCTTGAGGTAGTATCTTCCTTTGACCACTGCTCCTAACTATCATGTACAGTCGAAACATTCCAGTTACGTCTTTCTGCAATATCGTGGAAAGAAAATCCTCCTTCTCGTAGCTCTATTACACGAGCACATTCAAATTCGGTGAGCTGTGTTGATAATGACTTCGTCTTCTTAAAGACATTCTTGGCTAGCATCAACTCAATAACATTCTTGGCTAACATCAATTCAAGTTCCACAGACAAATAACGCTCACGAACTTTACAGCACGCATTCAAAGCCTCCCTGAATTGAATTTTCTGAGTGGCGCTACCAGCGCTACACTTAATCGCGAAATTTGAATCGATATCATCTTTCAAATACATAAATACGCCTACCAAGTTTCATTTATCTAACAAAAGTCTTTCTTGGTGTTGGGATTTTTTTTTCCCGTCAGTGTATTTTACATCATTTACTATATTTTTTTATGCCTCTGTTTGAGCAAATTTTTGTTGTAGATTGTGTTCAGTGATAAAAAAAAAAAAGTTGAATTTGGCTTTTCCAGTAAGATTTAATTCATAATAGTTCAATCTGAGAAAGGATAAAAAGTACTTTTCATAGAGAAATTTTACTGGGTGAAGATGAAGGGTCTGGGGAGCTTTTAAAACTTATGGACCCTCCTTTTGACATTTGTCTCAAGCAAAATAAATGATTTATCATATTAAGATGCACCGAAACAGAAATTTTTACCTTATTTACAAAAATTTCATCCTAATCACGGCTCGTGTCAACACTACAATAGTGCAGTTCATTGCAATGGGAAAGTTCTAAACAGTGATTAGTTACTAATAAAGTTGATTTACTAGAGTGGCCAACCTTATCTTCAGAAGTCAACTCCTCAGAAAATGTTGGAGGAATGTTTATTCACCGAATATGTTAAGATAATTTCTCCATTTTTTTGTTGAATAATTTTGGATAAATCTACTCTCGAAGTTTTTCGAAAAGTATGAAAAATTGATAATTTAAGTGACATCCATACCACCATCCAATAAATTATTAATTCCTGTTGATCTATTTTTATGTACAAGACAACACTTTTTCTTGTATTTTTTTTTTATATCAATAAAAATTGCTTTTTTGTTACAAATGTAGAGTTATTTTCACTTTTAATATTGCTCGGAGTTGATGCAAATAGCGCGTGTGACAAAATAGTCTCAGACTAATTTTCAAGAGACTATATGGACATATAAACATGAGTAATGTGTGTGACGCGTTTTAGGAAACCATTCTTCCTGATATGAAGTAATTATTGCAATCATCAAGATAAATATTCCCCCAAATTTCCTTTTACCATTTTTTCCTACCTTTTGACTGTCACATTTCAGATTTATAATTTCTTCTTTAGTAAAACGTACATGCTCCAAGTTCAAAGAATATTTCTAAAGAGAAAACACCCGTGTATTGTGTCCCAAAACAATAAAATCTTTTTTTTTTCTTCTAAAAGTTCTGCATTTCTGGCATGAGTGATACAGAAATTATTATTAAAAATTTTGCATCAAAGTCTAATTTTAACAGTATTTTTACTAAAATGTACTTTATAAATTACACAAAATGGAAAGGTCCCTCTTTCTGAAAGTAGTTTTTTTTTTCGAATGATACTTCTTAAAAAATATAATAAAAGGAATAAATAACTATAAACTCTTCTTTAATTCATTACTATTGCAATTTGATTTATTACAATAATGTGCTTATAGTTTTCTTAGGGAGGACAAAAATCGTGTAGATATATCAGGAAATGGACTTCCACAACATTCTTCTTAAATCACTAAATAACCAATCAGTGTTTCATTTCAAGACTCAAACAAGGATAAAAATCCAACGTGTAAATGCATTCATAGTATAACTTTATTATGTTTGTACATTCAATTACGCAAAAATATTTTAATTTCCTTTTTCTTTTTTTCCACATCTGCAATATAAATCTGTAATGATGTTTACCTTAATTTTTAGTATGCTTAAAGAGTTTAATTTTGTGGCTAAAATACTTATTTATATTTTATTATTTATGACTGCTTCTGCAAAAGTACAATTTTTCCAGTTAAGAATCTGTTAAAACGTTTAACTTAAATTCCCTTTCAGAAAGTCACTAAAACTTTTGTTTATTTTTCGTACGTTCCTCCCCATGAATTCAAATTGATTAAACACCGATAAACTTAAAGAATTTACGGACGCTTTCCTTTTCCATCTGTATTGAAACACTCTGAACCGGAAATTAAGAATTATTATGACAGAAAAAGAGCAGGAGCTGTAATGAAATCACTTCATTTCTATAGAAAGGTATAAATTTTCTCAACAAATAAAACTTTCTTCAACTCTCAAAAACGAATAATTTTGTTGATAGGGAAGTTTTCATTTTAATTAAATGCTTTATTTAACTTGTTTAATATTTGTGAGAAGGAAAAATTTTTGAAACAAATTGTGTTATCAGAGAAAAGCAAGAGATAATCGTGAAATATGATCATCACGAGTTAGTAATTTGAAGCTCCTTTTGTTGTTTCTCTCAAAATAGTCAAACTTATTGTAAACGACATTATTTGGATTGTCAAATGTATACTACTGTTATAAAAGCCCATTCTTAATATGGAAGATAAACACAAATAATTAAAAGAGAAGTTGTATTTCAAGCGTAACTGGATTTCATTTTGTAAGCCTTTATAACGGAAGAACTTTGTTGACTCGTAATTTATATTCAAAATGCTTGAAATTTAAAAAGAATTGCAAGTTTTAGAGACTTATATTATTACTAGCTGATATACGCGTTCTTCGCACGGGTGAATTGGAAAATTAAACAATACAGATTAAAGAATAAGGAAGCTTTTTATCAGTTAATTTTAAATGAATTGTAAATTAAACAAAAAAAGCTATTTGCATATCTCAGCTGAAAAAAAAATAATATTTGCTAAATTTTAAGTCTGTAGATTTAATAGCTGATTAAAAGGATTTTTTGGAGTTTACTCCTTAAGAATCGATTTTCATATAAAGCCCACAGTATGGAAATATAATAAGGAGTGAAATTTGTACGTTTCTGACGAGAATGTAAATGTTAAGTAGCACAGTTTTCAAGTGGGAAAATGCTTAAGCGAAATGCGTTTATCTCTTGAATTCTATTACATTCTTGCCTGTAGATTGTGAAGAATAAATAAGAATTTTTGGAACAGTAAGTGTGTTAAGCAAATTCTCTTTTTTTTTTTCCTTTTTGTTTTTTTTTTTTTTTTTGTAAGAAGTTTTTTTACGTATTTCTCTGAAAAAATCATTTCCTTCTATTTAAAGGAGTTAAAAATTATAAAAGTAGAAAATATTATTTGTTTAGTTACTTTTTCTTTCGATCTTTAAAAGGCTCTTTGCTTTTGTAAATAATTAATATCTCTATCAGCAATAATAATAAAGATTATTTAATTGTTTATGTTTTTCTTTCCAAAATGTTTTAAAGGGCGTCAAATAGTTCTGTTTTTGTTTTAATTCGAATTTCTTTAACTTGTAACAATCTAAAACTTTACTATTTATTGGGCTTTCGGGTTTACCCCTCCCCTTGCTTTTTTGAGTATTTATCAATTAGCGTCACAGCAGCCAAATTTGTGTCTCGCGAATCGCGCGTTATTTTCCACCAAAGTCCAATTTATTTTTTTTTTCCAAACACTACACGTAAAAATATTTTTTGTTGTTTTGATATCGTGGCGCAATTCGTGTCTAAATTTAGTTTATTGGCAGCAAATATAGTCTGGATTTTCTTGGTTGGAATGATGACTTATATAAACTTCATGTTCTTAAATATTATATGTAATAACAAAATGTAGCTGTTTTCAAAGCGCCTTGCTTAAATAAATCATTACAATTTCGCCCGTATACATGGACGCTTATTCTTACGATTATGATCAAGTTCATCATTCCTACCCAGGAAATCTAAAGTCAAATTTGTATCATTGAACTATTTTAAGAACCAATAATATATCAATTAAAGATAATAAATTTATAAAAGTTTAAAACTAAACACACTTAAGAAAACCGCGTATAAATTTGAAGAAAAATATAAATTGTAAAATTAACCCTGGACTTGTATTGATTTACGCTGGTACCCCTTCTTGAATTCAAAGTGTGTTTTCCCTTATTTATGCTTTTCGAAATTGGAATGAAGTAGAAAAAGTTTTGTTTAAAAATACTAGTTTCTAGAAGTGAAAAAGAAAAACAGGAAAAAAAAATACATGTAAGTATAACATTCCAAAGGAAGGATATTTTCCGAAATTGGAAACTTAAAAACAAAAGTTATATCTCTCGAGAAGCACAAGCTAGTTTAAAAAAAAGACCAAGAAAACAAATCCAGATAAATAAGACGTTCCGGGCAAAAGTCATTTGCAAAACATCAAAACACTCTGAGTTGACATAAAAAATCAATCGGTATGGCAAAAAGAAACATTGCATTTTTTTCTTCTTTTTGAAATGGGCGTTTGCGTATTCCTTTGAATTATTCCAAAATTTTTCCATACTATCTTCTAAAACTGTAGCACTTCACGCACATATCCACCAAGAATCTTAAAAGAAAAAATCGTAGGAACTGTAGAAAATGCTTGGTACGAACAGCAGAGAAATGGATTTTTTGAATACGTCTTGAACATGAAAAAAAAATACTTTAATGCCAAGTTTTTTTATTGCTGGTGTTTTTAATATACATTCAGTGGTGGTCGAAATTGTAGACACTTTTGAAAATTCTTACGTTTTTTAAATTTATATGCTTATATAAAATGTTATATTTCACAAAATTCAAAGTCTTTGATATCAATTTAAAGCGCATTTAAAACTGAATTCAATACAAAAAAAAACAAAATTCAAGTATTTGCAATGCAAAAAGATATTTTCCAATAACTATCGATGTACATTAGATACTGATGACAGAAGTAAGTTTTCACAGTATTTAAAGGGGTTGCCTTCATTTTTTATTAGAGCTTTACATCGATGTTTTATTGAGCTGAAAATAGTTTTATGCTTTTCCTTCGTTATTATATTATCCCCGGAAACAATTATAGCCTCAATTAGTCCCCTTTCATTTTATGGGTACCTCATTCGGACAAGAGTTTTCAAACGAGCCACAAGTTTTCGATAGGATTGAGGTCGAGGCTCTTTCCTGTCCAGGATAATAATGATATTTAGTCAAGAAGCAATGACATAAAATAAATGAGTAGACTGGACAACTAGAAAAAGAGCTGTGGGACGAGAAGGCTCTCTTTCCTATGTTAAAATTGCATGGCAGGTGGGTGGCTCAGTGACTTCATCTGGAGACTGAAAGTTTTGTTTAAGATGTCAGAAGACAAATTTAATTAAAAAACCAGAAGGAAAGGGCCGAAAAGGTTTACCACATCTGTTAATGACAGAACAAAAATACTATATCTTCAAGATAAAATAATGTCATAGACAGTCATCAGAAGTTATCTGAACGACGCTGGTGTTTCTGCCAGTTTAAAAACACAATTAGGAGGAAATAACTAGATGTTAAGTCTAAGAAGTAGAATTCCACGAAAAAGGCCTCATCTAAATTTACAGCATCACTAAAAAAGACAACAGTGGGCAAAGAAACACATTAATTGGACAAATAATTAGTGGTCACAAGTTATATGGAGAAATGAAACTAAGTTATCTATATTCGGTAGTGATGACCGACAATATGTAAGACGTAGAATAGGAGAAATGCTGTATTCTGTCTGAATCCAGGCAACTGTAAAGTACCCACATATATTTATGTTTTGTCCATGCATATCAGCAGATGTTATCGGTCGCCTTCATACCATCTATGGGACACTGAATGCTAGAAAATACACTGATACCATTCTAGAACGCAAACTTCTACCTTCAATCAGGGATCCATTTAGCAACAATGCTTCATTTATTTTTCAGTTACATTCTACTCCTTGCGGCACAGTAAAGTAATCGAAAGACTGGTATCGTTCTAAGGTCCTTAAATTATTGTTCCGGCCAGGAAACTACTTGTTCTAATATTATGTTTATAAAAATTGCCCGCAACGATTTTTTTCTTGCTTCTAAGTATCAAAGAATATTTTTTTTTAATAAAATATTCGACAATTTTCAATTTTTGTTTGGATCAAATTTATTTTATTTTTAGTATTAACCTTTTTTAAATATTTGTATGTTCATTTATATGTTTGTACTTGGTTTCTATTATAATCTTATTAATATGAAAAGTAACTGTTTTTTGCCATGTCGTTTACCAATGCCATCGACTATGTATTTATCTTTTGTAGTTGGCAACATTTTGTTTGTTTTGAAAGTTGTTTGTATTCTAGGAATATCTCTCTATGAAATGCGAGACTTACTGCTTGTCGCCGCATATAAAGCTGTTGGCACTTGTTTTAACACTTTCTTCGCAAAATAAAATTACTGTGTCTTAAATTCAAGAGTTTATAGTCTTGTGTCGATAGCGCTGCATAAAAATGAATTTCTAGAATTATGTGTATTTAAACTATTTTTACAATTAATTCTGTTAAACTATTCTATATTCAATCTATCTTTTAATCAATTTTATATAATATTATTTATAATAATCCTACATATCAAATGATTCAATTACAATCATTACTAAACCACATATAATTAAATATAATAGGAAAGAAAAAGATCCTTTGTTACAAAATGTAACTATTTTTAATTGATCTTATGAATGATGAATAAAACAATAAAAGTAATTAAGAGGGTACTTTCAGCAAGTAAAATACATATTCATGTGATGACTGCCGACTTTTACAAATCAAAATGTGTCATTTTGTATGCAGCGGAGAGTTTTTTTTCCCTTCATTCCATTGCAGCATTACACTAATGGCTTCTCTCAAAGAAAAAAAAATGGCACAAAAAATAGTATCTAAACGGTGCAGCTATTTCTTCTTGCTGAATCGGTATAATGCACATTTGAACATTTTAAGATCTTTACAGTCTTTTATGCCGTAGTCTTGCTTCGGGCTTTTATCAGACTTTACTGTGTGTGTGTTACTGCCTAGCTTTGGATTTGTTTTAGCATCACAAAAGTAGAATTTTTATTCTGCTCCTCATTCTTACAGAACTAAAAAATAAGAACTACGTGTTATTTTATTTTATATCAATTAAACTAAAGCAGCAAATATAATATTATCTACCAAATATAATTCTTGTATAATTCTCTTACACATTACTATGGCCTTATTTTGAATCACTTCGTAGCTTAGAAATAACTCTAATGGAATTAAAAACTGAAATGTTTCTGCTATATTAATCGAATAAGTGTTGTAATTCTCTCAACTTGATAAGTAAAACAAAGCTAAACTTCCTCTTGAGATAAAATTAAAAAAAAAACTAATTATACTTCACAATCGAACGAATCGAAATCAAATAAAACAATCTTCAATTCAATAATTCAAGAAGATAGTAGTTATTATTTTCCTTTAATTGTAGCCATGGTAGCCAGGTGGTCAAGGCTACGGACTCGGGGTTGGCATGTCATGAGCTTGAGCCTAGTACCACTGAAGACCCGTCTTTGTAGAGGGTCTGACGTACATTAAATCTGCCTCCCTTTGGCGTGGTGTGGATGTTCGTAGTTCGTTGAGATGGATACCAGTTCATGTACTGCCTTCGTCTCCCGACCATGGTTCAAAATTACAAGATTCTTCATCAACATCTTGCTGCTTTATAGTGTGACGTTAATAAATACTCACTTATCTTAAATTGTTATATTCCAAATCACAAACCTGTATAAAGGCAATCGATTTGTTTAAATGGTTAATCTTTATGAAGAGACAGTTGTGATATGGTCGTTCTATGGCGACCATATCTTTGATTGTCAGCGTGAATTAGATGTGTGGGATTCTCGAAATGAATCGACATTTTAAAATTCTTAATATGACTTTATTAAGAATATAACTTAAATTTCTAATAATTTAGATAAACTTATATTAAGTGAGAATAAACCAAACACACAGCTGTAGTTAAACCTGATCGCGTAACTTTGATCACTTATCTAAATAATTATATTATCCGCCTACTTTCAATTCTGATAATATTACAAGTTCTAATATCAAATAATCAGTCCTACCTTGAATCACGCAAAGGTTCAATCAATTTCAGAGACTTTTAGGCACGCATGCAATAGTATGCACCTTGTAATAAGTGCTGGAAATCTGGTAATCTTTGATAGGCCGTCAATTCACACTTCTATCTCTTCTAAACATAACTTTCTCTAAATTGCCATCCCGCTTACTAAGACTTCTGTTCTTTTAAAAGCTATCTTATTTGCATTTACAATTGCATTTCACTTCTTGGATTTGGGTTGGAAAAGATTTGCCATTAATCTTGGTCGTCAAAAAACCCAGAGGTTATGTTACAGAAAAGATGCGTGAACCCGTCACACAGTGATTTGAGGTATCCGACTACGTTCGGAGCCATGATTTTAAAAAAGCACATAAATGGATAATTTTCATGATATTTAGTGTCACTTAAATTGGAATACATGTATAAAATTGTTTTAAGGACATTATGACAAAAAAAATTATTTAAATACCATATTTTGGCAAAAAAATAACTTAGACCTTTTTTCAATATGTTCTCCGTTTATGGAAAATGCTTCTATAATAATAATATTTTATATATATATACTTATATAAAGTAAAGACTTCTCCAGAGAGTCTGAACTGGAATTTTTAAAAAATTCAAAGTTACCACCGATTGAAATAACTATTGGCGTTTTTTTTTTTTTTTCTTAAAAATTTTTCCCTCTGTTATAGTAAAATAAGGATAAATCTACTTCTAAGTAATATATTTCAAAAATTCTAGTTCAGCCTCTGTACAGAAGTCTGAGCTATTTACAGGCAAAATATTATTATAATATAAGCTTTTTTCATAAAAGGAGGTTTTGAAAATTGGTCATTCTATGTTTATTTTTTGTTAAAATATTGTACTTAAATAATTTTTATTGTAATACTATTCTTAAAACAATTTTATATACGTTTTCTAATCTAAGTGATACTAAATATCATAAATATTATCCATTTATTGCGCTTTTGCAAAATCACGGTTCCGAACGTATGAATACTTAAGATAATATTTTTGAGTAGAATAATAAACTCAGAAAAGCGTTTATTTATTCAATAAAGGAATCGAGCAATTTTCTAACATTTGCTCTAGTATACAAATCGCTCTACTATCTTTAAATTATCCTACATATATAAAACACTTCATGTACTTTACATTTATCAATAGACATATCCTTTATTTTAATCTGTTGTTAATTATAGGTAATTCTCTCCACAGAGTACCATAATATCTGAGTATTGTTAATAAATATATATATTCAAAAGATTACTTTAGAATATGAACTGCGATAGTCATTTGTGTGTTCTGCATTTCTCTAACAATAGTTGTTAGTTAAATTAGAAGTCATACTCGGAATGCTTGAATATGTAAAGGATGCCTAAATGAGCATTGTTGGTAATTATGATAGATTCAAATACCCAACCACAAGCAATCAGTACTATTCTCCTCTAAACATTAATCATTTAGTTAAAATAATTAAGGCAAATAGATTCTTCTAATCGTGTTAATATTCTAACACTAAATATATATTCTCAGGTTAATTTTTGTTTAAATTTATCTTTGTTGAAGCATACTTTTCTTATAAGTTGGCTTCAAAATTGATCAGAATAAATTTAAGTCGTTTTTTAAAAGTATATTACAGTTTTTTTAAAAAAATATTCCTTAATTATATGGATATTTCCTACACAAAATATATTCTAAGCCGAAATGTGATAGCTAAAATGAGTTTAACTTTTTAAATGATTTCCTGTAATCAATTTCTATTCATGTTAATTTGAAAAGGACTGAATCGCGGACTTTATCTCTTAAAACTAATTTGCGTTATTTATAAACTTATTGAAAGCGCGCTTTTAAATGCCTTAAGTTCTTTTAACATGAATATCACTATCTCTGTCATACTTTGTTTTGCCTTTAAAATATTTTTGATGGACTTATGGCAATGTTTCTGATTCTACGGACTATACACACACTTTTATGGCATTTACACTTCATAATCCTATTCTGGCTGGATTAGTTAACAGTTTTTTTATACTTACAATGAATTTGAAGAGGTCCCTTTCTGCCACAGCTCCAGCATTTTGGTTTTGATCGACGACAAGACATATTTAGTTTTCTTGACTGCTTTTTAGTACAGTCTTTTTTGTCACAACAACAAGAGCACTGACTCCTACTGACGAGGAAATTTTCTTTTAATTCCACTTTGATTGCATTCCTTTCTCTTTCTAATGTTTTATTCTTGAGGTATTCTGTGGTTTCTTCTTCATCTTCTATAAGGCAGCACATGAACTCTTAAATAATCTTCAAAACGTTACTACAAGTCTCAAATCTGGTGCATACAGAGAGAAGGGCAGCTTTCAAATTTTTAGTAAGACTAGTAGCGTGCTATTTGTCCTCATCTCCAAAAAGGCATCAATAAAATAGTTGGCGACTAAAGTGTAATGAATTGTTGTATTACACGTAAAAAGGACAGTTTGCATCAATTTCTCTGTTTCTAAGGTTTGTTCCCGTAAACTTTCTTCGGATTTTTGCCTGCTTGTTTTCAATCCGGCACGGTAGAAATCTATCAAATATCTATCGCTGAAATGGTATTCGAGAACATTGTCGATGGAGTCTAAATAATTATAATCTGATTATTAGCTGACCTTTAGAACTTCCAGGCACTTGACAACAAAAGGTTGTGACAAGTTGAATTGTTGTCATCCGGTTGTCCAAACTATTTGCTCGGAAATAAACATCCGTGTCTTGAATACAGCTCAGGAAATATCCGTCGTAGATAAAGAGCTTGGTCATGGCTCTAGATGTTAAACTTTCTATCTTTACAGCAGCATTAGTTGGACCTGTTTCCAATAATTACAGACGTTTTTCGAAGTCCTGAAATCTGTCGTCTACATCTTATTTTACTTCTTTTTTCCCTTCAATTTCCTTTTTCTTCTTCTTCGATGTTTAAATATTTTCAGTTTTAGTTTGAAGGATGCTCTTCATTTCTTCTTGGACTGAAAATACTAATTTAGATCTCTTGATTTTATTTCTCATTTTCAAGTTTTCATCTCATTAACAATGTCCATCAAAGTTTTAAATTTGTTTTCCATAGTATTTTCTTAAAGGCAATTCACCCGCATTCAGTCAGGAATTTCACTCTCTATTAATTTCCAATGGAGTTCTAAAATTTTCGCTTTTAATAATCATCTTAGGGCAGTGCTTCTCAAACTTTCTATACTTGCGACCCAATTTTCAATCAAAATTTTCATCGCGCCCCCCTCCATACAATAACGATGTGTTGAATTCAATAATAATATACTTTGATATGTAAAGCTACAATATGACTTTAATTATAAACCGTACAAATTATCAAGATAAGTATTAAATTTTTCGTATAATTTTATGACATTTCCAAAGGATCACTGGTAATTATTAAACTTGTTCTTAACTTAACACTGTTAAATTAATTATGAAACATATTGTGCAGTACTGATACATTTATAAGTGTATTGTATCAGTGTAAATCTGTATTTTATGATGTCAGAATGTATTTTGTTTTGCTTCCTTTCAGTAAATTATTAATTTCTTAAAAAAATAATCTTTTGTTTTCGACTTTTCAATTTACTCACGCCCTCCTATGCGGGCGTGCCTGACAATTTGAGAAACACTGTCTTAGGGACTTCTTCCAAATGCATTTATTTTTGTCGCCAAATTAGCCACTTGGTGACATTTGGTGACTAAACTGGTCTCCAAAGTCACTTCTATTCACAATTAGAGAATTATCTACCTTGGTCCTCAAACAATCTTTCTGGTAACAATATCTTTTTCGGCAGAGAAGCAAACTGAGTTCGAAATTTCCTTAACAATATTATAAGAGTTTGAATCAATATTTAATTCAAATACACATTGAAAATTTAATTTTATTGAATGAAGGAAGAAACTTTCAGGAATTGTATTTAGTGGTAAAATTCTCTATATTTTTAAAAGAAAATGTCCTGTAAAGAGTATAAGAACCACAATGAGAGAAATGAATAAGAATAAATAATGATGAATGAAATGCTGAATTGAATACGTAAGCAAAGAATATTTAAAAGGACACATTTTCAAAATAATAAAGAATGTTCAAATTAAGAGAAAATTAGGAGGGTTACTTAATATCTAAAAGTTTTTATTAATAGAATTTTTATGATTCAAAACTAGTAGATTTCTGTATATGTTTTCCAAACAAAACATTTACATAATTTAAACTCAGATTTTCTGTTTATACGTGTAACAAAAAACACTAACTTATGTTATGAAGAACCATTTTATCCTTTCCCACACATCGTTCTATGTGCTCAAACCATTACAATACTTCAGATTAAAGCTTCAGAAGTGCTTTGCATATAAATGCATTCAAATTATTATGATTTGTAAACTCTTCGATTTTCTTTCATTGCCTTTTTACAACATTTTTGTAATGTATTATTAACGAATAATTCTAAGTAACACTGCAGCTTTTGTATTACGTCGATCTCCTAATTTATTAATATCGGTTTTATTAAGGTATCCGACTACGCGTTCGGAACCGTGATTTTGCAAAAGCATATAAATGGATACTATTTATGATATTTAGTATCACTTAGATTAGAAAATGTATATAAAATTGTTTTAAGAATAGTATTACAATAAAAAAATTATTTAAGTACAATATTTTGACAAAAAATGAAGATTGACTAATTTTCAAAATATTCTCCTTTTGCGAAAAATGCTTCTATTATAATAATATTTTGCCTGTATATAGCTCAGACCTCTGTACAGAGGCTCAACTAGAATTTTTGAAATATATCACTTAGAAGTGGGTTTATCCATGCTTTACGACAACAGAGGGGAGAAATTTTAAGAAAAAAACGCCGATAATTATTTCAATTGGTTGTAACTCTGAAAATAATGTGATTTTTTCAAAATCATTGTTGAGCCTCTGCACAGAGGTCTGAGCTATATACAGGCAAAATATTATTATAATAGAATCATTTTTCACGTAAGGAGAACATTTTGAAAAAAGGTTATTCTAAGTTAATTTTTTACCGAAATAATGTATTTAAATAATTGATTTTGTCATAATGTCCTTCAAACATTTTTATACATGTATTCTAATCTAAATGACACTAAATATCATGAAAATTATCCATTTATGCGGTTTTTTAAAATCACGGTTCCGAACATAGTCGGATACCTTAAATAACCAGCTTTTCTCAAAAAGCTTAAATATGTATGAGAAATTTGTTGGAAGCACTGTAATTACAGTGGAGTCAAATAACTCACAGAAACAATCAATACTGCTCTCATCTTTCGCATGAATTCACCTCCAGTGTGTAGGGAAATTAGATTCACTGGAATTATGCCAATAATATATATATATATATACCGAACCCAATGTTTCCTGTTTAATTTGCTACTTAAACCGAGCTTCACTGAATCTCTTTCAAGAGGGATTTAGAATCTCAAATATCCATCCAGATTAGTTTCAATTATTCAATAAAGGTCCCAAGAGGATTTATTCTGGGATGTCCTGTCATTAAACGTATAAGTAGTGCTACTATAGTTTAATCGTGTATTTCGCTTTACTTGCGCACTATTTTGATTATAGTAGTTGCCTCTTGGTTGATGTATTTTGATGGCAAAATTATATTACTTTCTTATAACCATTTTATAACATACGTAAATCTTTACATATTATTTTGATTAAGTTTTGAGTGAACATCCGATGTTTCTCTAGAAATTCCCATTGAAATCATACATATTTAGCATACTCCATGTTTTGAAAATGACGATTGATTGATTCAGCCACATTAATTGGAACTCATGCTAAAATATTTACAAAATTTAAGTTTAATACACTACTGGTCACTGAAAATGCAACAACTTGAAGGAAGCATACAAACCATGTGAAATTTACAACATGCATTGGCGGTGATGAAGTATGCAAATCACATTAGCATTATAGCGCAGACGCACATCACCGGCCACCGAAGGGGCACCCGCAAGAGCTATATCAAGAAATTGGGGAGATTTGAAATACGGCAATTGTTTTTTCGAGCGGTTTTTTTTTTCCGTAAGCCGTTTACCTATGCCTCTTGGAAGACATCGAGCGTCTTTTGACTAAGTTTCTGAATCCATACAAGAATAGTAGCCTATAGGAATGGCGGATTATCTTTCAGAGAAATCGATGAACGTGTTGGACGAAACAAAGCAACTGTGATGCGGATCGATCATCGCTGGATGCAGGAGGAAACGACGGACCAATGGAGTCGATCCCACTCACTTCGTTGTACCAATGCCCGTGATGACAGGTGGATTGTGCGCATGGCAGTGAGCCACATCACGAACCATAACACAACAGATTAGTCTATTACACATCATTCGGTGTCTGCTCGTACCATTCGACGCCATTTCCAAGACAGTAGAACGCCCGCAAGGTTCGTTTACCTTTAGCTGGAAACCACGGGCGTTTGCACCGCCAATGGTGCGATGAACGGCGGACATGGACTACGGAATGAAACGACATTGTGTTTAGTGACATATCACGAATCTACCTGCAACATCACGATGGTCGGATTCGAGTTTGGGGACACACCGTGATGAGGGGCTACTAAACTGTTGTGTTATGCATCGCCACACTGGTCCTGCACCTGAGATCACGGTTTGAGGTGGTATTGGATTTCACTGCCACCTCCCTCTAGTACGCATTGCTGGCGTACATCTCAGGGCTACATCTCTGAAGTGTCGGAGCCCGAGGTCCTCCCAAACATTCAGCGCTTGACATCACTTATATGCCTACATGATAATGCGCGACGACACATGGGACGCAATGTTCAATAGTTCTTTTATACCCCTAATATTGAATTGCTTTCTTGGCCTGCTTGTTCTCCCTATCTCTCCAATCAAAAACGTGTGATCCATATTTGCACAAGAACTGGCCCGGGATACACCACCCGCTGCTACACCAGATCAACTTTGTAAATATGTGAAAGCCACATGAACTGTTGAAACCCAAGGATACATCCAAAGCCTCTTGGATCCTATGCCGAGGCAAGAGGTTATAGACAGCAATGGCGGCTATACTAACTACTGATATTGTTATCACCCACACGTCCCAAGAGGCTGCAATTTCAATCGTTTGATCTTTGTACAACAGTGTTTCTCAAACTGTGGGGAGCGCCTCCCTAGGGGGGCGCGAGCGTATCGGAAAATCGAAAATAAAGATTATTTAAAAAAATATCAATTTACTAAAGGGAAACAAAATGTATTCTGACATAATAAAAAAATACACATTTACTCTGATATAGTATATTTATAAATGTATCAGTACGGCACAATATATTTGATACTAAGTATCAATACTAAGTTAAGAACAAGTTTAATAATTACTAGTGATTTTTCAATGGGCTTATCATACACAAAATTTAATACTTATCGTAATACTTTGTATGGTTTAAAATTAGGGTCGTATTGTAGCTTTAGCGTCAAAGTATTATACATTATTACTGCATTCAACACATTGTTATTGTATGGGGGAAAGGGGGCGCGATGAAAATTCTGATTGAAAATTGGGTCGCGAATATAGAAAGTTTGAGAAGCACTGTTGTACAACATATTATCTATCAAATAAATTTCGCTGTGATATCTCTGGTTCTTCTTGGTGTTGCATTTTGTGTGGCCATCAGTGTAGTTAATAGAATTTAATGCCAGTATGGTCACGGACGCAGTTTGGATAGCGGAGTTGTTTACAGAGCTGCCTTACTCCAAGACGGATAAAGTGAGAGTGCTATCTTTTCATGCGACCGCTTGCTTAACTTCGCGTCTCTTCTCTGTTCCGTTTTTCTTCACTTCTTGGTTCGGTGCTCTTGTTGGCTCATCTACCCTTCTAATGTCCTCTAGCGACGGCAACAGTCCACAACCACCAAAGTCCAATTTTTATCTTCTTTCATCAAACATGTTGTCTACTCCATGTATTCAGTTAAAAGGAATTAAAATTAATTCAGTAATAAATATAAGTAAAATTATCTGATCGTCATCATTATTTTTTGAAGATTATATTGGTAGGTAACTAGAACAGAACTCGATCCTAGCAAAAATTAACCATGCATAATGTTAAGAGATTTTCGTATAAAACTTCATGGTATATCTCTAAACTCTTAAATATCTTTTGTCAGTAGTCAACATTACTATAATTGCAAGCGTTGGGTAAAAATTAATGCAGTTTAAAATAAAAATATTAAAAAGAGCACATTTATAATTTGTTACATGAATAGAAGAGCCTTCTTTTTTAATATATCAGATTGAGAAAACCTAGTTTTATATTCTGAATAAATGTTCTGAATAAAGATTTCTATACCATGATTTCCTTTCTTTTTTCAATTGAAGACTGTTTACTTTTTCAGCCTAATAACCACGCTTTGATAAATTAAAGTACAACAGTTTTTTTTTAAAGAAATTGTGCTCATAAATTACATTTCGAATTCATTTTTAAATAGTTATTAAATGTTTTTAAATATAACCAATTTAGGCAAGAACATATTGTGTGATTATTAAAGTACGCATGTAAAAGTAATACTTCACAAAAATTATACTACAAGTTGATTCTCCAAACTTTTATCTCGATTTTAAGGCTGTTTTTAGTTAATGTTAAAGAATAGGAACCGAATTAGGTACATTTTTTTCAGATTTAAAAGAAATGAGAAGTTAATATTATATTCTGCCTTCACTATCCCTTAGAGAACAACATATTTTATCATTCTTTCCTTTTTTGACAGAGCTAAGCCATTTCTTCTGGTATAAAATGTGTTTCGCGTTTTTTCTCCTATCCCGTAATGTTAAATGAGCTGTCCTTTCACGTAATAAAATGAAAAAAATAATACTCAAGGAATATTTTGGAATTTTAGAAACGCTATATTGTTAATAGATGTATGAGTTATAATGTTGCAAATTTTCATGAAAGTTGAGGCACTTTTCTGTATGAAAATGTGCCCCGCGTTTAGTTCAGGCTCTAGTACTTTTGCCGAAAACAGCCTTAAGGTAAATTTCGAGGAATGAAACACATTATTTTGGAAAAAACATTATATTACTATTCGAATTATTCTTTAAACTATTCAGTTCTTGTTTATGTGAGTAATTTGCAAAATAATCCAAGGTCATATGATCCTCAAGTCTAATTAATCTTATTAAAATACTGCAATACGTATTTGTTTTCATATATTCATTACGAGGTACTGTTAGCTTAATACATAGGAATAAAACAGTTGTGAATATTTTATTATTTAAAATAAATTGCTAATCAGTAACAATCTCTAAAAATGTATTAAATTATAAAAAGTTTCTACACAGAGAACAGATCTAATAATTTGAAAAAATGAATAATAACTCGCAAAGAAACTTCTTCTCCCATATGTCACAAACAACAAAGGACAGGAATAAAATCGCTTGACAACCAGCCCGAATAGGGATTTCTTTCACCTCTGTCACCTTTAAGTGTACACTTCTCGCCAAAAGAGGCTAATTCAAGTCAATCTGCCCCCAAAACAGCAACCAAATGATGTTCCACCTTCATCCAACACCTTAACACCGAAATGGTGACCCAGAAATTGAACACTAGATTGCAGGACAGTTTAACCCTACTAGTTGGTTGTACATTATCATGGAGAGTCTATAACTATGATATTCCCAATAAATCAGGACTAGTGATTCAAACGGCATCGGCACACGTATCAACTTGACCCGCTATCTCAACAAAGTTAGAAAAACACAATCTTCTCTATTTATTGCTCAGAAAGATCATCAATAGTATAAAAGACAACTTTCATCTCTGGGAAGAGGGTATGTAGCGATCCCTACTTCGGCAAGTCACAACAAAGGGCAGGAATTAAAACTCTTAACAATTCACTCTAATAGGGATTCACTTCCGTCCCAGTCGTATAACGCATGCACGACATAGCTATAGACCGGAAGTTTGATGATTCAAATAAATACTCATGTCAAGGACAGCTAAATGCGAAAAATTGTATGTGGATCTTCATTTTGTTCTTTTATTCAAATAGTTCATTTGAGATAAGTTTACAATAATAGATCCTAAACAGTAATAAAATAACTTTCATTCAATAACAAAGTTAGTGGCAAATTTCAGCCAAAAGAGTTAAAAAGATTAAACAAAAAAAACCTGAAAAGTTTAACGAAATTTTTAGAAAGATTAAGGAAAGAAAATAAATGTGTTATTTCTTTCCACTCATTGCATCAAGACCATACAAGTAACTGCGACAATAGTAACTTATTGTTGACGTCTGCTGTCAACAAAAAAAAAAGGAAATATCAACTGCCTCAAGGTGCTTATTTCAGAGGAGGTGGAAACAAAATAGTAATAAAAGTCAAGAGACAAATAATACATTACACAAAATCACTTCCGTAACGGAAAGTTTTCTTCCAAGTCAGAGTAAGAAACAAATATATCCACATCACACCTTTTCCACAATTCTTGTCACATTTCTTATCCGAAACATAAATCTAGAAGGATTTTCTTCACGCACTAAAATACTTGTGTCGTTTCGCACGAATACTTTATGATCAAATTCGCTGACTTCACCGCGATTGATTTGCGTCTTTTGAAACTGGAACCGAACAACAAACGTTCTAACTGAAATCCTATAAGTAAGGAGGAAAAATACAAAAAAAGAAATCGGATATAAAATATCTATAAAGAGAGCATTCCACGCGTAAGCCGTTTCAAAACTTCCAGCGATTACCTTTACACTAGAAAATCCAATTGCCAAGGAGAAAAAAAATATAGCGTTTTTGCTTTAGAAAGGTGTGTGTTTTCTTTAAATTATCCAGGATTTCTCCTCCCTGTATACTGGAATTATAGTTTTCTAGCATTTCGTAAATCGATGGGGAGTTTCGAAGGAAAACTCGTAGAAGCGAGAAAATGCTCGGTATAAAATTAAGAATAAAATGGCTTAGTCGAATTCATCCTGGTTATTCACAAGGAAATTATACCTGAAGACAAGATTACTTTATTTATATCTACGTAAAATAGAATAAATGAAAGAACTTAATAGAAATGAACATTTCATTCTCAGAATTTGGCAATTGGGATTTCGAGCTAAGGTGTTATGTTTCGTATATGTATAGTCGTTTATTGTTGGTGTTATTTCTTAGTGTTTTATGTATTAACTCGCAATTTAGCTGAGTGCTTAAAACTAATTGACGAGAAATTTTGATTTTGACCTGAGCAAAGCTAATCCATATAAGCATATTTTTTTTTTCTTAGCTACCTTATCTTTATACCATAAAGTCCGGCGTATAACGCGCTTCGCTGTATAACGAGCACCCATACTTTCAAGTTGCACTTTTTAATTTTTAGATATATTCGCCGTATAACGCGCACCTCCTTTTTTACGAAGAAACCTAAAATATTATATACGTGCGGAATGCTCTTATGTTTTGAAGTCGTCATTTATTGGAGGAATTATGCCAGGCTCCCTTTTGAAAAATATTGTATTTCTAGATCTACAACCCTTTAAGTTCTTATGAAATGTCATTTCTTTCAAATAAACAGTATTTCGATATGTGTAGAAGTCTCAATTTTTTTTCTATACTCATTTTTATTTTTAAGGCTCTCATCTTTAGACCCGGCGTATAACGCGCACCCGTAAAATTCGGTCTTATTTTCTGTTATTCGGTCTTATTTATAAATAATATTCTTCTGATTTACTCGTTGCTTCCTTTTTTCAAGGTCATAGAAAAAAGGAAGCAACGAGTAAATCCTTTAATAATTAAGAATATTATTTATTTTATCAAAATTTACAAAAATCAGAAAATATCAAAAAAAATGGACTTGGCTTCGAAGCGACTCGTATATGATCTTTGCTTCACTCCAACACCGTTCAACCGATCATTATAGAGAAAAAAAAACTCTGATCGTTATGGATAGAAAAGAATAAGCGTTGTACCCTTTTGCAATCTTTTGAGAAATTTGATTGGAGTTGTGTAATATTTTTCTTTTGTTGGAGAGTCTAAGTTTGTGGACATTATTTTCTCAAATCCCGAATCACACAAACTAAGTAAATTTTAACTAAACCAGCAAAGTTTTCTGCGTGCTAATTTGATATCGGGGGTAGTTGCGCCAAGCTGTTGTTTATGTTCGCCAAGATGGGCGATAATATTACAATATGGTTACCTTAATATTTTCATCGTCTGTCGATGTGGTTGCCATGGGGATAACGTATATTAGAAATAACTTTTATTCGTTTTTTCCGCTATAACCCTTTAATTTCAGACGATATCTTTAAAAACTTAACCATTTTCAGTTTAATTTTTCTATTTGCGTCTTCTGTGTTTAATTATAGGCTACTTTCGAATATGGATATTTCTAAAATGAGTGAGTTCTAGAATTTTTTTTTCTTAAAAGAATAAGTGTTGTGCTTTTAATTATCGCTATAAATAATTTATTTTCGTTTTAAAAATGTTTTTTTTTACGTTCTTTGTTCGATGAAATTCGTTGAAGAAACTTACAGTGCAAGTTTCATATTGCACGCTTTCACTACTTTGTAATTGATATTCTAAATTACTTTTAACATACATTATGTCATTATTTTATTCATAATGAAAAAAAAATGCAATTATTACTATGTGTAATAATCATATAATATTCGTTACTTATAATTGTTTCTTTTAGTATTTATTTATAAATATTACTACATACTTTGTTGTTTATTTATAATTAATATTGTTATTTAATTATAATAATTATTATTTAATTATAATAATTAATATTTAATTATAATAAATATTATTTAATTATAATAATTATTATTTAATTATAATAATTATTATTTAATTATAATTATTATATTATTTAATTTATAACTATTTTTGTTGTTTATTTATAGCTATTCTTATGTTATTTATTTATAGTTCTGTATTACGAGTTCTCTTATGCATTATTTTTATTTTTTTACAATTCG
>BMAV01022067.1:51580-68001 GCA_019973955.1 Trichonephila inaurata madagascariensis
TATTATTTAATTATAATAATTATTATTTAATTATAATAATTATTATTTAATTATAATAATTATTATTTAATTATAATTATTATATTATTTAATTTATAACTATTTTTGTTGTTTATTTATAGCTATTCTTATGTTATTTATTTATAGTTCTGTATTACGAGTTCTCTTATGCATTATTTTTATTTTTTTACAATTCGACGATTATTTTTTTTTAATAATTACTATTTAATTATATTATGATTATTGTTTCTAATAACCGTTATATAATCGTACTATATGAATATTACATAAAATTACGATAAAATAATATGAGCTTATTATATGCTGCTTATAATACTATTAGTACATGCTACTTTTTATTACATATTAATCATTATTTATTGATTGATCTAGGTTATTCTCAATCTCTACCTATATCCTTTATTTGAAATACATTTAAATGTATTTCAAAACATTTCTTTAAAATTGTGTATCATTAAACTACCGCTAGGCCGCCATATTGGATTTCAGTCCAGCAGCAAGAAACGCTGCTTGGCGTGATAAGGATCACGCCAAGCAGCACTTGGCGCTATTACCCCCGTTATCAAATTAGTTCCGTTTTCTGTCCGACTTGTGACTGCGATTAATAGTACAGCTATGTAAGATAATGTTAGTGAAACAAGTAATATAAAAAAAAAAATTTTTTAAGTCAATTCCTACTTAGATCAACAAAGAAAAATTTTATTTTAGCTACTGTTTATTAAATAGTTACAATTAATATAAATATGTATATACATAGGACAGAATCACAACATTAAGTGGTAATTAATTTTTCTTAATGATCATTTAAGTATCGTATTGTCATCCAAAACAATCGTGTATATAAAATTTCAGTTCAAATGAATGCCTTAAAAAACGTGAGGAAAAAAAACCTCTTCAAGTTTTGAACAAGTCGCCAAAAATGATGTCAACTGTATTTGTAATTCTTTAAATAATTGGTTTTAATCAATTAATTTTTATTAATTATAATTAAATTATTGTATTGTCATCCAAAATGATCATGTATATAAAATTTCAGCTCAATTGAGCACTTTAAAATGTATTTTATTAACGACTGAAAATTCCACCAAGATAAATAAATATATAGAGAGTGTCAGTTAATAGTAGGAACTGAAAAAATGATCGTAAAATTGTACAATTTGCGGTCACAGTAGCTAATGATGTGAGGGAGGGTGTCAGTTTTCCACATTTTCGAGAATGTGCTCGTCCTCACTAAAACCAAGTACACAGGGGAATTTTTTTTATACTTTTTTCAGAACTGATATGACCCCATTTTTTCACCTCGTGCCCACATAACGTTGGGTTTCTCTCTCGGGACACTAAATATGTAAATCATTGATAATATATTAAAGTAGCTGGTATACCCTTTCTTCGTACTGGTGAATTGAAAGATTAAACAATACAGATTGAAGAATAAAGAAGTTTTTAATGATTTAATTTTACGTGAATTGCAAATTAAACAAAGAAAAAAAAATTTTTTGCATATTTCAGCTGAAAAAAAAACGTATTTGTTAATTTTAAGTCTGTAGATCTAATAGATGATAAAAAGGATTTTTTTAAAATTTATAACGCCCCGTAACTCTCTTGTAGATCGATTTTTGAAAACACATTCCTAAGCTGATCTTTGTTTGCTCAGCAAAAGTAACACTTAGTTACAAATTTTGTGTAATGAACCCTTAAAATAGAGTAAATAATTTATAACTGGATGTATAATATGTTAATATGACTTTCTGTTGTATTTACATTTGCAAGCAATACTGTTCCTTACATTATAATGGCGGTTCAATGGAAACATAGCGAACTGTTGGTAAAAGAGCCAAGTTGACATCATGTTTGGAGACCATGTTGGTAACTTGGAGATTAATTGAACGGTGTAGAAGCTGATATGCTACAGCACCATCTGGCGGGGAGCAGCAACAAAGAGAATAGCACAAAAACCTTCTCCACAAAAAAACAACAACATATATATGCCAATTTTTGCAGATCTTTATTTTAAGAACACCTCTGTGTTGACATCCTCTTTCACCTCATTAGGAACTGAGACCACAAATCCCCTAATTTCACACAGTGATGTTTTCACTAAGGTAACATTACATAGTCGTGTGCTATAGTCACAGTCGCAAATCGAGCAAAACCCTTTGCCGGTTTGGTTAAGACAGTGCTCCGCAACCTTTTTATCACTGCGCACCGGTCAACGTTGGATAATTTTACCGCGGCCCGCTGAGGGTGGGACACATTGATTGTTTATATTTTAGATTGTTTTGATTTAACAATTTTAATTTAGTTACATTTATAAATATGCCTTCAGAATAAAATATAGTTACACCAAAAATGAATAAAAGTGATTTAACGTGGAATATAAAGTGATTTCCGTGGAAAGTTGCGCAAATCCGAGAGAAATGCACCACTTTAAATAAAATGGCAATAGTTAAATGTTCTTTAGGCGGCCCGGCACCATTTGATCCACGGACCGGGGGTTGCGGATCACCGAGTTAAGATACTTAATGTTGTTTGAGTTGATTTGAGACGCTTCATAAAACGAAAAATATTACATAGAGTTACTCTAAACTTTAAATGGAAACAACTGCCTGAGTATTCTTCGAAACAATTTTTCAGACCTGCTGGAAGATGTGCCACTCAACTTCTGCAGCAGGGGTATCAAACTCACGGCCCGCAACGAACATTTTTGTGGCCCGATCAATATATCGGCACACAATAATATATAATGAAATAAAATAAAATGTCTTCCAAAATTGGAAAGATAGTAGCAGAGAAGAATGCCAAGTGTCAAGATATAAACATTAAATTTTCGTCGTTCTTTTACGTGTTGCTTTTGAATTGATCTTTCGTTACTCATTCTTGAAATTTGATTCTGCTGTCATTTGCAAACGATTAAGTATACATTGCCCTTTATCTAAACCGTCTTGAATATTTTTTTTTTAAACTTTACAAAACATCTCTGACTGCCTCTTGATTTTTGGGCACTCCAAACAGAAAGGGAGAAATGAAAGTCGCACACACATAGAATCGTGTACTATCCATGGTAAAGGATATGCATAATGCAATTCGGAATTTATTAAAAAAGTAATTTATTGTAGTAAAATTAAATGTATAACTGTTTGATAAAATATAAGTCTATTTTAATCTAAAGGACATTTCTAATATCAAAAAGGATTTATTTTAAAACAAGAACAGGTAACAGGCAAATACATTGTAGATTTATATATATAAATTTCCCCTCAAATAAATTTTAAAATGAAAAAACTTTAAAAACCTGATATTTGGCCGCAACTTACGTACTGGTAGGCCACATGCGGCCCGCGTTTTGGACACCCCTGGTCTAAAATAACTGCATTTCAATAAAATATTTTTTAAAAAATGTATTGTTACCATTTCAAATATTTAGTAAATCTCTGTATGCCATTGTTACAACTTTGCCATGTGTGCCACATGTTGGCCACCCCTGATGTAGAGCCTGCATTCGTGTAGAGGGCCAAAAACTTTCAACATTTACTTCATCAAAGTGTTACAAGCATGTTTAACATTTCCTTTTAAAATTTATTGCTTGATTTGGATTACAGAATTAAAGATTAAATTTTTTGGAGTGCAGTCCTTCTGTAGAAAAAAAAAAAAAAAGAGGTTTTGGCTATGACATGGACACGACCGTGTTTTGTACGTGAATACGCCGAGTAACGGGAAATATTTTTTATAAAAAAATTTTATTTATGTATGTTATAATCATATTTGAACACTAAGAAGTCCTCCAGGTTTCCATGTTTTTTTGATAGCAACTATTTCCTTTCAACAGGTTCAGGAAAGATATCAAGTAAGCAAATAATTACTGTGTTACAATATAACTTTATTAATTATAGGTCTGTGATACGAAAAGAGCAACACAAATGGCATACAGGATACATCGAGATTTCTGGTAAACGTTAAATCACTATAGGTATTAGCCAAGCTTTTACCACTGACTTTTTGACCACGCCGCTCAGATACGTAGATTTATGTATCATGTTCTTCTTTATGTAAACATTGAACACCTGATGGACGTTCAATGGACGCTGTAGCTGCTGCACCATTGTGTCCATTAATGGCGTCAATCCAAGCACCATTAATGGCGTCGCAACCGACGTATCTGCATGAATGAGAGTCGCTGTGATACTAGACGTGCAGTAATCGGATCTAATGCGGACAACTCGTGTTGCTTAGATGAATACACAAATCCTTTACACAGCGTGTACACTTTGTCCGAGTCCAGTGAATTTTTACACGTAGCGCGCAGTTTAAAGTTAGATACTAGCTCTTCAGAGAAAGTATTATTAAGCAGCGGTGTTTTTCTGTTGTTGGCTTCAATAAGCGCAGAAATCATAGACGATCACACACATCGCACTTATGTCCGAATGGGTTGTTAACAAACGTCATTGTGAAACTAGCCCTAGCTGCTGCCCAATGTGTCTTCATAAACGACGATCGTACACAATTGATGCCTACACAGTCCAGTGTCAGTATAGAAGTGATTTTATCATCCATTTGCATGATTTCAACTGGCACAGCTGCAGATGTACTGGTACCATCGTTGATCCGCTCGGTCGCATTCATTCTTTTACGTTTCCGACACTGCTTGATTCGGTCATATGGTGTTTTAGTGGCACCATTCGATTGTTCTTGAGACGCCCTTTCCAACGGTATACGATTTCTGTATTTGGACTTGGCTTTTTGACGCGTATAGGCCGACATATATTTTTGATATTTTCTTTATTTTAACATATATCCATTGTTCCTATTTTACACTAATGTTTTATATACAATTGATAGATCTTGATGAGAGCTGAGGATTAAAACTTAAACGAACGCCATAGCTTCTCAGAGTCAAAAAATATACAAAATGAAAATCTCGATATGTAGCAAAATGACCTCAAAATGACGGCGCACCCCAATCCCCGAAGTGCGTAAAAGACCCAGTCCTTATTTAGTGTAATAAATTCTTTGATCCTTTAGCTATCCAGTGGTGTAATTGAATTTTGGATAGAGATGATAGATATGTAGCTGCAACACAAAACTGTATCTCCCGATTTCGTTATCATTTGGGGGTTTTTTTAATTGCTTCCCCTACGAAAGCAATTTTAAAGACGTATTCACGTCAAAAAATGACAATGATTGTTATAAATAGAAAAGTAGCAAGTACTGTATCGTTTTGGAATCATTACTAAATGGGTCATCTTTTGAAATGACTTACATAGAGTAGTTTGTAAAAATTTTCTTTTTATGGAGCATAAAAGTAAGGTGACATTTTCTCAAACCGACTCAAACAACATTGATTTTAACTAAACCAATAAAACTTTTTGCTCAATTTTCGACTGTGATTAATAGTACTGCTCTATAACATCACGTTGAAATTAGGGAATTTGTGCTCACAGTATCTAATGAGGTGAAGGAGGGTATCACAACAGGTGTTTTTAAAATGGAAGTTCTCCAAATAAAAAATGTGCCTATGACTGTTATGGACACTGTACCATTTTGCAATCTTAACTAAATGGGCCATCTTTTGAGAAATTTAACTGGGGGTTGTGTGAAATATTTTTCTTTTTATAGAGAATCAAAATTAAGACACATCACTTTCTAAATGATAAAATGACTTTTTAAATCCTGACTCACACAAACTACAGAGCACTGTTTAGCCCTTGAGCAGACAGGCAGCTGAGTTCTGATCTTAAAATTACCAAAATGAACGATAATTTGACTAATATCAAGAAGTTTGAATTGCCACAACTGTATGCATATAACAAAATGAATACTATCTTTACAGTACAGACACATGTATATGGAAGCATCATCCAATTAAAGAGAACAATAGATTTTATATATTTATCTGTTCTTTTTTTTATTTCTGTAACAACTATAAAGGCTGAACGAGCATTCATGGCCAGCAAAGGTTCAAAAGCTGTTTCTCCTTCTCAGAAAAGATAGGACCATAAGCACCAGAAGTCCTCTGCTACCCTTCCAGTTTCTAGTTAATTGCCTCATTTAATAGTTATCCTGTGATTTGCAATTCTTTGTCCAAAATATGATGCTTTTGATAACTAGTCATTTTAACAGCCTGCTGATAAGAGGTTTAAAGTGTGCTTCCTTTCACTCTGTTGATTTCACTGATTATGTTGCAATTTTTCTCATGGCGAAAGATTGTTTATAGTCAAGATCCCTCTTGAGCAAGATCTAAATTGTTTTGAATGTGACTGAAAACAAAAACAGACTTTTTAACTCATTCACTAAAATCATAAGATTAACTAAGAAAAACTATTTCTTAATGGCATTTAGAAATTCCCTAATTAATTCTAAAAGTGAATATTTGCCTTATTTTTTATCAAATTTAACAGTATCCTTCAAACTATAATCATACGTATAATTAGAATACCAAAATTAAAAAATTACACTTATACAAAACACAAATTACTTAACAGATCTCAAGAATGATTTACTTATGTATATGTTCGACCTTCAAGTTATCTTAGGTTATATAACACCTTTCAGCTTTCAATATCAGTAAATTCACCTACATCTGTCAATGCTAAAATTTTCATTATCAGTATCTGAACTCATTAAAAACAATTATAATATAAGCATTGCCACTAACAAAAAGTTTAAGTACATTTAACAAGTTTACTTTGCAGTAATAAATTTATTATATGTTTCTAGGTATTTCAGAACACTAACTAGTTATTAATGTAAATTAAAAAGCACAAATGTAAAAAACACATAAAGTTGATCAAAGATTTAGTTATCTAAGAGGTCTGGGCATAAATAAATAAAAAATAAATCTGTCATACATACATATTTCGTTTTGTAGATTATAATGTACAATGTTTATGGTTAGGGGGGAGACTATTTAAGAATTAAATCAAGAATCTATATTCATGAGTTTCAATTTGATTTTTATTAATGTCACATTCTAAAGCAACATTAGAGGTATTGATGGCATTTATATGTTTCAAAGTTGAATAAAAAAGGCATAAATACATCCTATAAGTCAAATGATGTAAGAGTTTAATAGTTTAATTAATGTTTGTTTAACAACAATGGCTCTGTATGGTAATTAAATTAGAAAATATAATTCCTTTCATTTCGAAAGCCTAGTATCTAGCTTTTGAAGCTAAGATTTCAGAATACTTTAGTTTAAAAAATATAAGTACTTTAAGTTTAGAATCAATATTTCTGAATTGTATTATAGTAATTCAGGTACAATAAATACTTCAGAATTAAACTCTGATTTTTCTTTGCTTTATACAATTATAAAAATTCAAACAATTTTAAATATTGTAACAAATTAATATTTAATAAAATGCAAGTAAAAGTTGGTAAAAATTACATTGCCTTACATTATTTTGCAACAAACAAATTTTAATTTTCGTTCCTTACTAAAGTTATCTACCTTTTCCACCCTTCTAAGAGAAAAAAAACAATTTTACAGAAACTAATATACACTTTATTAAAAATATGACATCAGTTACACAAATTACTTTTAAAGGATATCAAGGAAAGGCAAAATTGCACAGTAAAAAAACAGTTGGCACAAGAATTTTAAATTCTATGAATATTATCGAACAATTACTCTAAGTTGAAAAATACACAGTATAAAAATACAGAATATCAAAAAAAATAAATACATATGCTTATATTAATGAAATACTGGCAGTTTCTTTCTCTATATATTCTTCTACCAGAATATTTTACTCTTCAAAACTACATGCTTGGTATGCAAAAGGATGGTGCTTCTTCAGTTTTTTGAGCCATAACTTTTTTTCAGCAAGTTTAATGTCTGTGCTATCTGCAACAGATGTTGCGAGATCTAGTAAACATTTATCTGTGTATTTCGCAGAAGTTGTCTCCAAATCTTCAACAGAAATCCTTTCACAAAACTGCAAACCTAAAAGTTTTATGTATGTTGCATTATTATGCTACATAATAGATAAATATTTTTAAAAAAAAAAAAACTTTAATTACATGCAATTATGAAATAGATAATATTTGTAATAATAACATACCAGTCTCTTTTACTTTTTGCAAACTTGGTGGAATGTTGAATACTGCCTCAGATTTCAGCAGAAGAAAATCAAATAAGATTTTTTGAGGGTCATTTGACACAAGGGGATGTTTGAACACTATGGTCAAAAAATCCCGTAATACTGCCTCATAATTTGTGACCTGTAAAAAAGTTTTATTGAACAAATAAGTTGTTTTTACAATATAAAGTAAAGCAGTTCTTTAAATCTGTAAGAAATGAAATAGCTTTTCATTTAAAATAATTTTATAAAATTATCTGAAACATAACTTTTTTTAATTATATTTCTGAAATTAATAAATGTCGGATAAACAGTTTTAATTAGATTAAAATAAATTAGCTTTAATTTGATTACTTTTTCAATTCTGATAACACTTTTACTTGTGTATTTACCTTACATGGTTTAAATTGAATACTGAAAACTGTATAGGCAGAAAAGGATTACTTATAATATAAATGAAAATTATTCATACAAATTAAAATTCTTCAGTTCATAATTGAAGAAGAATTATCTTTATTTTAACACTAAAAATTCATGCTAAATAGTGTGTATTAGGTTAAAATTAACATTGCATTATGAAAAGAAATGAATATGCTGAAAAATTAATTCAAGCAACAATTTTTTTTAATTATTTTTAATTTAAAATCCAAACCTATCAAAAAATAATTTTAATTTTGGTTTAATTTTTTTTTTTATCTTTGTCAGAAATAAGAACAACATCAAGAAGAATTAACAGATTACTATCACATAAAAATTATTAAAGTAATAAAAACACTAAAGATCTTGTTGTAAACATTTAGAAACAACAGAAATCATTTGCAATTAGAAATTGTACAGTTTATAGATTATATATGATTAAACTTTAAATAATCAAATAAAGAAAGTATTATACTTTTTTGTCTACGCTGACAAAAATGTCATTCACAACCAGATGCAAGAAATAGAGCAACTGCTGCAATTGTTTACGTCTCTTCCATGGTAAATGAAATACCAGAAGCTGCAAAGCATATAGTGCTTGTTTCCTTTGCCCATTTTTCAACATCTGCACAATGGGTATACAAATGGAAAAATATTCACCAGGAATAAGAGATTCGGCAGAGCAAGAGAAACGTTCAACCACTGATTTATAACAGAGAACTTTGCATGCTTGGAGTGACCAGAGTCCAGTGATACCCACAGGATGACGACCATCTAGGCAATGAGATGCTGCTTTGACCCAAGACAAGTCAGCAATTGGTCCTCTGTAATCCAGATTGATTGGTTTTATTTTACGAGGAGTAAAATCATTTTCAAATATAAATGGTTGTGGGGCTTCAGCAAGTTCTGGTAGATCAAAAGGAACTGACAATAAACTTTCCAACATTGGTACTTCTACAAGTTGCAGTAGTAGAGCTAATGCTGTATCTCTCAAAGCAAAAGTAGCTAAATACAGAAAAATAGAAAAAAAGACAAAAATGAAAGAAAACACAAAATTTTAAGAGTTAATATTTTTTTTTTAAATATTGCGTTAGAAATTTATATTTTAAGCTGATGCTATAAAAAAGCGTTCCTCTAAATTTTAAAATACACTTTTAATAATAAAATTTGTGTAATTATGCTAATTCCGGATAAAGTCTTTGATGTGGGAGTGACAAATATATTTAATAATAATTCAATTAATTAAAGGAAAATATAAATGGTATTTAGGAAAAAAATGTCTGCAGTAGTTGATTGAATTGAATAAACTTTTATATTAGAAGTACACAAGAACTATTAAAAACGGACACAAAATTTAAGGATTTGCAAAGAAACATTCTGTATTAAGTTTAAATAATGACAAGCTTTTGTATAACATACAAAATTTTTATTAAAATTGCTACTTATTTTGTAAGTAGCAATTTTAATAAAAATCTAAATTCAATAAATAATTTTCAAAAGAGATTAATTTAAAATGTTATTAAAATTTTAAAACCATACAATGCATGGGCACAGTACGGATGTAGACAGTAAGTTGCTACCTCATGTGTCAACCTTATCATCTATCGGGTTGGAGGGAAAGTTCTGTCGTATTTTAAAGAAAATATTTGAATGCATTTATAAAAATATGTGTTTAATATTAATTATATATGCTCCATTACTTGTTACAACTTGTTGCCATCTTTCTGGTAACATATAAATTGATATTTTGTAGAAATTCTCGTACTTGGAGTTAAAATAGTCAGCAAATACCTTAGAAACACTTTCAAAAGACTTGAATTTTTTTTTCAGTTAGATAATTTTGCAGAGATCTAAACGGGTAATAATAAGATGGTGCAATGTCAGGTGAATATGGTGGGTGACCAAGGACTTCCCATCCTAACACGTTCAGTTTTTGTTGTGTCACCATTGCAGTATGCGATCGAGCATTATAGTGGTGGAACACTATTCCTTTTCTGGACACTAATGCTGGCCTTTTTTCTTTGATAGCTGCATTCAATTTATCCAGTTGATTGCAGTACGGATCCGCATTGATGGCTTTTCCCTGTTTCAGCAACTCGTAGTACACTAGACCTTTCCTGTCCCACCACAAATAAAGCAGTACTTTCCGTTGATGGATACTTGGTTTTGGAACTGTTGTTGATGATATTTCTGGTTTGCAGTAAGATTTTTTTTCTCTTAATATTCTCGTAAAGAAGTAAAGAATCCACTTTTCACCTCCAGTAGTCAGCTGGTCCAAAAACGGTTCCACATTGTGTCTAATCAGATGTGATGAACACATTCTTACACGATCAGACAAATTCTTTTCCGTTAATTCATGTGGAACCCAAACACTTCGATTTAACACAAACCCAAGAGATTTAATGTGATCTACACCAATTGTATGATGAATGCCAAACTCTTCTGCAATTTCTTAACTTGTTAAATGTGGATTATTTTCCAACATGGATCGCAAAACATCATTATCGATCTTAGAAGGTCGTCCAGATTGATCACTTTTTTGGATGCTCAGATTCCAGGAACGAAATTTGCTAAACCATCTTGACAAGTACGAACATTTACAATATCTTTTCCAAATACCGCACATAAATTTTTACATGCAACCGATGCGTTGCTTCCTTTTTGGAATTCATAGAAAATGCAGTGTCGTAAATGAACTTTATCTACTGCCATGTTTTTCACTTTAAATGTTACAAGTAAATGATGAATGGTAAAAAAGGACTCCTTTTATATTATACAGTAGCTAAAGAAACAAAAAAAAAATCCAAATGACTCACTAGCCAGATGTTTTTTTTATTTACAACAAAAACCACCTGCCTATTTAAAATATGACAGAACTTTCCCTCCAACCCAATAATTACAATTTGAAGTGTATTGGCTGTAATTAGGAAATCATATGTTGGACAGAAATAAATTAGCCAGCAGGTATACAATGAAGAAAATTAAATTCAGAGAAAATTGTTAAATCATTGTTTATAAATTTTTAAAACTTCCAACTTTTTTTTTATTTTAATTACCACAATATTTAACAATACCTTCTTCATCAGGGTCTCGAACACTTCTTTTAGAGAAACGTACAGGGCTAGGCTTAGTATCCCTCACTCTCAATAGAGGAGTTTTTAAGCGAACAGAACGTCTTTTAGAGCAGAACTTTGCATCTGGTGTAAATACACTAGAATCAAGATTGCAAGGTGACATACAAATATTTTCTTTTTCTTCAGCTAAAATAGGCCTGAAAAACAAAAATGCTAAGTAAATGTGATTTAAAACTATTTAAAAAGATGTAAATAAATTTATACATTTCAAATTAATTTAAAAAATATAAATTCTCAAAAAATCACTTAATGAACATAAAAAAGGTTTAATATACACTCATGGACAAAAAAATTAGCGCACCAAAATGGAATCGTCAAAATGAAACAAAATTTTGCATACATAATGACTACTTTGATTATAAGTAAGTTATTAGAAAGTCAAAGAAAAAGGATCATTTATTTCAGAGAAAAAAGCAAAAGAACGGAGGATTTAATACCCTGTTGAACCCCCTCTAACATGAATGCACGATGCGATACGATCAGGCATTGAGGCATACAAGTTCTGTATGATGTCTAGAGACATTTTGTTTCATATTTGCTGTAACCTTGCCTCTAGTTCGTTCAAACTCGTGGGATGCTCAACTTGCCATCCCAAATTATCCCAGATATGCTCGATTGGAGATAAATCTAAGGATCGGGCAGGCCAAGGAAGGGTAGTAACAGTGCGAAGACAGTCTTGGCCCTTTCTGTGTGAGGCCAAACATTGTCTTGTTGAAAAATGGCTCCTGGGAGCCATTGCATGAGTGGCAACATATGTGGTTGCAGGATGTCATGGACATACCGCCGGGCTGTCATGGTCCAAAGGATCAATATAAGGGATGACCGTGTATTGTTGGCAATGGCATCCTATACCATCACACTAGCTATGGGAGCGGTGTGTCACTGTAAAGCAAAGGCAGGATTGAAGCGTTCACCACAGGTTCTCCCTCCACGAACACGATTATCATCACTGCTCAGATTGAATCTGGATTCATCGCTAAAGATGACCTGGTTCCATTCTGCTGCAGTGTAGTTTCCTCGTACACGGTGCCGCTCCAAACAGAGGTGTTGATGGGTGGGCATCAAGGGCAGCACACATAATGGGCACTGCCATCCCAAATATCCTTCAGCCAAGCACCTTTGTATGGTTTGAGAAGACACAGGGGCCCTTAGTGAAGGTGCAACTTGTGCCTGGATGGCATCCAATGAAGCAGTTGTCTGTACATGTGCATTTCTTACGATGTAGCGGTCTTCTCGAAGACTGCTCTGTCGAGGGCATCCTGAGTCTGGTCATCGTGTAAATGACATCTCTCGGATCCACTGGTTCCAACACCTCCTCACAACACAATCAGTAGCCTAATTAATGAGCTACTCACCTAGCTGACCACCCAGCTTCCATCATGCCGATGATTCTCCCCCTCTCAAACTGCGACAGCTGCTCATATTGTCTTCGAAAATGGCATAATGGCATGTCTACCTCACTTCTTCCTTTGTAAACCATTCAGCTCACTCAAGCTTTGGTTACCTGTTTTATACTCCATGGAGAACAACATTAAGCGCCCTCAACCAGCTATACGTAATGCGCAATCCTGCTGCATTTCTAATCATTTACATATCTCCCCGACATGTACCTTCATGCCAAGTTTCATTTCCGCAATTATTTCTTGGTGCGCTAATTTTTTTGTCCATGAGTGTATATCTTTGATAGATTTTGTACAGAAAACTCTATTTTTAACAAATTAGCTGTTAAATAACATAAATAATTTTCTTACTGTGTTTGTTCATTACTAACAATTAGTTGTGACTAATTTTAAACATCCTCCCCCCTTTCCACAACATATACTTAGCATTCTAATATTATAATTTTTTTACAATATAGATTTTTGTGTGTGATAAAAAGATGCAATCAAAAGATATAGTTCCTTTACTTTATATATGTGTGTGTGATGTACCAAAGGAAGACTGGGGTCTCTTTTCAAGAAATAGTTTGTTATTTATTAATGAAGACAGCTTTCAACATCACTAATGCAAACCAATGCCAGCACTCTGATTTTGAGTTTGATTGTATATTTATTTCAATAACTGCTAAATCATCATCTTTTAGCTCAGATTTTGAATGAAGAATAAAGCACAGGAAAGTATGGACAAAGACCATAAAAGAAAAGGAGATGGGATTGGAATTTAAAGGTTGGATGATCTTTTCTGAGAAAGTATTAGCTGTTTAATTTTATATGCAAATGTGTGCAGTGGGAAAATAAATATTAAATAAGAAATAGAATTTTATTTATGTTACAATTTGATTACCCTTATATATAAATCAAACCTAAAGTAAAATAGAAAGCAAGAAAACAGTAAAATAGTATATACATACTGTTAAGAAAATTTTATGTGTGTGAGTGGACTCTTTGCTTCTCTGTGTATTACAAAAGGACTTAGGACTATTCACTTGAATAAATACTGCTAGAGACATGCAATTTTTTAAGTAGGAGAGCAATACTATAGAAATGTTGGGTCTGTTCGCTTCCCAGCTGAAAAGATAGTGTGGCTATAAAGATCTTTATAAGCCAAGGGGGCCAAAAGAATACTCTTTCAATAACAATAAATGATCATGGCAGAGTGACATTGGCAACGAAAATAGATATCTTTATAAAAGTTCAGATGTTTCTATCATGGCATTTCACTTGAAAACTTTAGAAGTTTCAGAAAGGTTCTATCTAGCCTGCACAAAGAGGATGTGAAAACAGTAGAGAGATTCAAAATCTGACAGTGATTGTGCATTTCATTTGCTTTATGCAAAATTGTGATTAGTAATTTGAATTGCTATGTCCAATATTTGTATTTTTTAAATTTGTGCTACTGTAGATTTATAAGTCATTTATATTCCGCTTAAAAATCTTGTAATTCTTAAATAATTACAAAATAAAATGATTTACTTAGAAAGAACTTGAATTTAATTGCATGTACCTTTCCTCCTACTGTGTGTGTGTGTGTGTGTGTGTGTGCATGACACAACTGTTTCAAATTATGTATGATGATTTTAAGGATATTTAAATTATAAATTCTATTACTACATTTATTCATTATGTTTTACATGTTAGAAATCATAGTGAGTGTTTTATACAATCAGTGAAAAATACTCCTACAACTTTAAAAAAAATTGCAAATAAAATTTTGAAAATTTAATTTCAGTATCATGGATTTCAAAAATAACTTAATATGAAATACCCTTTGATTTCCTCATATTCCTTGGGCACATTTTCTCCAGTAATTTGATCCTGAACAAATCTATAAAATTTGGTTGAACTGTCTTCAAATTTCTGATTACCTTTTGGAACAACACTCTCAAAAAATTTCTTATCCATTAGAACTTGACATACCTGTTAAATATCAAAAGAATATAGAATAATAAGTATTAACTATGCAGAAAGAAACAAATTCCAACTCAATTAATCACCAAAACTAATTTTCTGATTTCTGACTCATGCTCATAAAAAAATATATTAAAGAGAAGTTGTAAATATTGAGTACACTTGTAAATTTTTGTAGTATGTAAATTCAAATTTATCACAAAAAACAATTAAAACAATCTTCCACTTACAGCTTAAGTGCATATAAATGGAATTATAAGCAGAAAATATTTTTACCACATTAACTCCCAGCCTTTTCAGACTGAGTTGAAAATTGATGCCAGAACATAGAAAAGAATTGTAACCAGAAGGGGACTGGCAAATATAATTCAAAGTGATATAAGAGATTCTTACATATATCATAGTTGTTGATAGTGCCAAAAAACCCTTTCTTTATAAAATATTTTAATTACACAATGGTGCATGATAGGTGCATATAAAATTATTTATCAATTGCCAAATAATGTTCTAATATGAAATATAAATAAAAAAAAAACTTACATAAAGAAACAATATGCATTATCATTGGATTAGAACTGTATTACAAATAAATATTTTTTACAGGTTATGATGTCAATATAAATTATAAATTCTAGAATGTTTTTTTTGTGTCATCTTTACACAACTAAATAATAGTCACTGAATTTTTCTTAGTATTTTTGTTTTCCTTGGAAATAATGACTTTTGCTCTGCTTTCATAGCCTCCTTTCAAATTTCCACACACTCATTTTTACACATCACTTAACTGGATTATCATTTGAAAAGATTGCAACAAGCCCTCATCTTGAGAAAGAAAACTGTTCCATAAATGCTGAAACAATTTCCCAAATTATATTTCTTACCAACAAAGAGTAACTTGTAAACAGGATCAAACTTCTGACAAGTTGCCCTTTGCACAATGTGCTCTTCATTTTTTAAAGTATCACAGATATCTTTAAGGAATGAATTTATCATTACAGATATAACTAAAATCATTCAGGAACATTCACAGCTCACATTAAACAAATGCTGAATTATAGCTCACGCCTTTAGGCCACAGAGAAAAAAAAATGGTGCCAAATTATACCAAAAGACTTTTTCTGCATTGGGCTGTTATCAAATATGAAAACAACTCACTAAATTGGCAATAAATGAAATTGTGCACTACCATATGATTCAACCCCAACAAATTTGCAGAACTGGATTTGTTCAATTTTATAGATTTTAACAAAAAAAAAAGAAAATATGTTATCACTTCTAATAGACAATAAACCAGCAAATGTTACAATTCTTCAAAAATTCTGATTTAAGCTTTCTATAGAAGTCATACAAATAAAAAAAAAGCTTTTTATAGAAGCATTTTTCCAAAAAGAGGAATGTTTTGAAATCATGCCTTTTTTTTTTGG
>BMAV01022067.1:68101-93812 GCA_019973955.1 Trichonephila inaurata madagascariensis
TTTTTTTTTTTTTTTTTTTTCCTTATTTTGTACCAATAGCTTACATTTTTAAAAGGTTTAACTCAAATAATATTTCTTAGAACCACTTTTTATATATATTCCAACTTAGGTGATACTAAATATTAACCACAAAAAATGTGTCTTCAATAAAATAAACTTTTTTTAAGATTATGATTTCGAATACAGTCAAATATTTACAATTGTTAAATTGATACATTTTGAATAAAATTTTGTATGGTCTACAGAATTTTTTTTATGATTCTGAAAAGAAAATCAATAACTTTTATTGAATAATAGGATAAGCAAGTATTACAAATAAATTAAAGCTCCAAATATCCCCCCATATGCATTTGTATGAAACTCAATAAAATAAAAATAAAAAGTAATAAATAGAACAATAAGAATATGCTTGCAATAATAAATATGTTTTTGATAGAACTGATAGCTTAAAAATATACATCAAACATGAAAAAGGTTAGTTTTAAAAATAAATACAAATTTATTTAAGACATAACATGCAAATAGGAAATAATTGCTTTAAAATTATTAAAAGAAAGATACAGGAAAATATTATAACATTTTATTCACAGAAAAATGTTTGAGAAGGTTTTTGCAACAGAATAACGATATTACTTTTGAGGCATTTAATCTATGTATACGCTCAACATCCAATTCAGAGGTACACTGTTTTAAAAATTGATAGACATTGTCAACTAAATCTTCACCGTTAAAAACTTCGTCATAGTTTTTAAGAAAATGTCTTTGTCTGCAAACTTTAACTTTCAATAGAGCTTCTTTTATTAATCTCTGCCAAAGTCGAGTAGCCCAGAATGGATCTAGAATAAGAGTAACAAATTAATAATTTCACAATAAATTCAAGCACAACTGTATTAAATCTTTACAAAAATGAACTTTTAGTAAATATTCAAACTGCTATTTTAAAGCAGTTTCATCTCATGAACAAGATAATTCTGAAACGGAAAACAAAATCTGTAGTTGTTTTTAATAATTTGAAATGATTTTCAAAAAGAATAAATGAATTTTCAAAGCAGAATTTTAAAAAACACAGTGAAATGCGTTTAATGCAAAAATGCTTAAGAAATATTGGTTAATACGAAATAATGTAATGGTCCCAACAAATTACTATGCGTTTTCCTATGATTTTTTTTCTCTTAACACAAAATGAAAATCACTTAACACAAACACTTTCCTTCTGGGAGTGAACAAAATACAGAAGACACCACCCACGCAGGTTCATCGCTGGAAGAATTTATTGCAGTAGATAATGTGTACAGCCCCAATTATGGCAGACAAAGACATTTTGGAGTTTGTTAAAGCTCAAAAAATATCCTGAAAATGAGGTGAATAATGTAGCTCTTGATCCCCCCATCTTCCGAAATGAGAAACATCATGAAAAGTATGATCTGTTATTTAGACGCACATTCCAATGAGGAAATAAATAGCAAAATGAATGATTTAAAACAATTTGTTGACAAATTGATATTAAAAAAGGTAATGCAAAGAAAAATATCAGATTATTTTCCAAAAACTCAATAAATGTTTTGTTTTTCAAAATCTTGAAAATTTTGTATTAAATTTTCATTGTGAATGCTTTTGTTTCATTGATTTGTATTAAATACATGCATATATAGGTACATATCTATGGAAATAAAATATAATCAAACAAACTTCGTTTTGAAAAATATACTTTTTTTTTTGCAATATCTTATAACAAGAAATTCTGACACGAAAAAAATAATTCGATCCCCTCATTTTTATGCAAAAAAAATTTCACTATACAGTAGAAAGTCGTTTATCCGAATCAATTGGGACCGGGCACCGTTTGGATACGTGATTGTTTGGATAACCGAAAAGTGAATGCGATCCATGCAGTATATGAAACCGGACATTATACGAATATTGAAAATGTTCACATGCACGAAACGTGCTAGAAGAAAAAGCAAAATAGGTGCAAAATGTCGCAATTTTACCTTTAATGCCAAAAATAATCACTTATTTTTTGCTGTACCATTGTACACGTTCGGTTTTTTGCCTGTAAGGTCTCCTAAAAAAGTGGTTTGGATATTTCACCCTACGGATAATAAACGTTTCGATAAATGACGTTCTACTGTGTATAACAAAACTTCTTTTAAAAAACTTCTTAAAAATAATATATATCAAAGCAAAATACACCACTTCCTTTATTCAAATTAATTTTCAAAGCAGCTTTTTTTTAAAGTTAAATTTGCATTTATCTTGAAAAATTCATATTTATAAAAACTAATTTTTGCATTACAATTTCATCAAGCAATATTTTAAAAAGTCCTGTTTTATTTCTTAATTAAAGCTGCAATGCAACTTAGTTTTGATTTAACAATAAAACTGGTACTTATGTATTATTGCAACCATATAGGTGAAATTAAATGAAATAAAGCAAATGGTTGCCAATTCAGCATGTATGACACATGTGAAATTGGGGTGTTAAATTGATGAGTTATCTTGAACATTTGCATTATTGCAATAGTACATAAGTATCATAAAACTTAATAGAAATACAAGATTAATAACATGTTTACTTTCTAAAATGTTTTTAAAAAATGACATTAGATTACTTCATTATACTTGATGTTCATCTGACAATATAAATAGAAACAATCATGAGTGAACACTAAAAAATCTTATTTTTCCTATCTTCTAAAACTATTTTTAGCAAATATTCCAAAAAAAAACAAAAAAAACCTAAACTAAAAACACATAATCAGATTTTTTTTTTAATTCCAATATTTAATGTAAGTTTACATGGAAATAGGTTAATGGATAAATGTTATATTGTACATTATTTTCTAATTCTTAAAAATTAGAAACATTTTATAAATGCAAAATATTTTTTTATTTTAATGTGAAAAAATAAAAAACTGTGTTCTCTCTAAAAGAACCTTCTTTTATGGTTCAATTTTGTTTGGGCAGATCTTTCCATTGATATTTTTCAAGATTCTGAAAGCCTTGTTTTTATCGCTATTCTACTTTATATTTCTTATTATTTGGATTCAAATTTTTAACTGAATAAATCTTTCTTCTGACCAACAAACTTGAAAGAACATACAGGGTATTACAAAAGATATCCATACACTACTCCAGTCAATTGGAAGCAATTTATGAAAAAGTTCTGGAATGTGCTGATATCCAAGGTAAATAATGCTGAAAAATTCTGGAAGCAGATGAATCCAAAATTAGAAAGTAAAAATAATAGATTATTCATCAGAGACACAGAGGATTTTACAAGAATTAAACACAGATCATTTTAGTTGCTGTTCATGATAAATCTCAACAGATGCTGGTGAATATAACTGAGGATAAGACTGAGCCTAAAAGCCTACACATCTCTGGGTCAAAAGATAATGAACATTTATAATGGTAAAGAAAAGTCAGTTTTTTATTGGAACCAGAGACAAATTGTCACAAAAGCACCATCAAAAGTACATGATGACACAGGAAAACACTTTGACAAAGATTTTAACTTTCATTAGGTCATTTATTTAAATTATCACACACAAAGATAAAATTAGTTAACTTAATCAGTTCTTGGGAATAACTAAGGACATTATTTAAAGAGAGAAAACCAAACTGAAACTATTAAAAGGGGAATTTATCAGATAATTTATTCAATTTATTGTTTTAATTTTTTTTTTTTTTTTCTTTTATTCACATACAGAAATTTTATATATTTTCTGGATTTTACATAACTTTTATATTTTTATTTACTACTTCTCTTTATATTTTCATAACTCAGATATCTCTCAATCAATGTATTTTAAGTTAAATCAATATTAAAATACTTCAAATGTTCATGTTTATATATATTATGCTTTATATTTTTTAATACATGAATATATATATAATTATTTCCAATTTACAAACTAAAATGGAAAACATTCATTAAAAATTTTAAAGAAAAGAAATTAATATATAATTTATGTATTCATATGTGCTTTTTTTCCCCAATATTTCAAAGAATTATGGTATTTAATAGTAAAATTATAATATTCTTATGCATAAAAATAACAAAACAAAATATTCAACATCTAGTGGAAAAAATGAAATCCAGAAAATAAAATTACTATAACTTAGGTATATGCAACTTCGTATTTAATATAATGTATAATTTGTTTAAAAAAAAAAAACTACATATCCCAAAAAAAGCCGTTAAGGTCAATATAAGTATTACAATTATGCAATGGATTCATTTACATAAAGAAGCTGGCGCTCAAATATTACTTTCCATTTTATTTATATCAATATAAAAACAGAAAAGTAAAATATTATTTGTTTTATTTTTACCTAAGCGACGAATATTTGGCTGAATCGTTGATAAAGATTCAAAACTCCCTCCGTCTTCCTCCATAATTTCAACGTTTGTTTATTGAACTGTTTGATTGAATGATTGATTTATTTGCAAGGAATGGGAAAATTCACAAACAAGTGGCGCAACGTCTAAATCACGTGATGCTTGAATAAACAATTTCACGTGCGTAAAATATCTATACTTAAGATATTTACATTTTTTGTGTGAACTTCATCTCTTAATATTTATTAAGAATAATTATATTGTTGCATTATCCTAGTTTAATAATAAGGTAGGAAGAAATTTTAGTAACTTTTTTTAGTATAATTTTTGTTTTAGTTTAGTATATTTGTGTTATTTAGTGGTGTGCCACGCCTGTTGCTGGCAGTTACTTGTTTGCTTATGTGTTTATTCATCGTTCTCGGTTATTTTTTAGTTTATTATTATGTTTATTTGCGCAAAAGAATGACTCAAAGTAGAATTGAGACCATTAAATTTGAAAAACTTCTCACAATTGTACTTATTGGTAGATAGTGTATCACTCCAAACTCATAAAATAGTTTTAATTTCTAAGAAACATGTACATATGAAATCATCCCATAAGGAAATATTAATGTTTACATCTTCCATTGTCTGATTCCCTTAGTAATTACCTTGTGACGAAGCATATCTCTTTCCCTTATTTTCCAACAGATCCCGTGCCGACAGAAGCTGCGAAAATTCCGGGAAGTTCCCAAAATTGCTGGGAAGGAATTTCGTAGCTGGGTGGTCGAGTTTCGGCACCCTTTTTGCCCAACTGACTGGACTGTCAAAAAGGGGCGCCTTATCATTGTGTGCCCATTTTCCCAGAACTCGGAGGCGCCGTCACGTCGGGGAACATACAACTGTACACCCAGCCTTGGCGTCTCTTTTTTGGACTAGCGGAAACGACTGAATTGGGCGAGGCAGAGATGTATGACATCAAGAGAACCGAGACCGGAAGGCGGCAGCAGACCCCGGGGGGACTGAGACCGACAAAGAAATGAGCGGTGGATGACGAGGAAGAAGAAATGCGATAAAACGGGCGAGAGAGTCCGGACGAGAGGAGAGAGAGGAGACGGGATCTTTGAAGGGAGCGGTTCGGACGTCCCTTGAGCGATAGCGATAACGAGCCCGCGAAGTACAGCGGTCTCCTGGCAGGGAAAACCCAGGAACGGAAGAGAGTGCGAAAGAGACTCTAAATTGATAGTGAACTGTAATTATAGAATATACCCTTTTACTTATTATTTTGATGAATTTCCTGTGAAATAAATAGTTAGCTTAGAATTGAGTGAGATTATTACAACCTGCTCCAAATGTTTTAATTTTTTTAGAAATGCTATCTTTATAATTTCTCATATAGAAGAACATGGAAAATTCAAGAACATGGAGAGAATGCATGTAAACACAATTTTGGCAATGAATTTATAATAAGATTCATTAGTAACATGGATATATTTTTGTTTATTTAAAAATTTTGACATCTACTTCTAATGTGTTTAACAGGAGGTATATAATATCTTATACAATTATTGTACTCAATTTTTATCTTACTGATAATATCAAAAAAAAATTCTCTGGAAATCTTATGAATCACTTTTTAAATTTATTTACAACAAAAAAGGATTATTTTTTTAAAATATTTACAAAAAGTATTAAATGTCATTAACCTAAACAGATAAAATGACTCCATAAAAAAAAATTAGAGAAAATCATTTCCTGAATCACAGATTATATATATATATATATAAATAACTAATAAAAAGTCAAATTATGCAGAACTTTTAATATTTTCACTCCATTTAAACTGAAAATATTTCTCTCTCTCATCATATTTATGACATAAAATCTTAATTTTTGAACACCTAATGATTTGGCAGTTAACAGTAAACAAAATTTTTTAAATTATTTGTTTCTTAAAAGATTCTGCGAATTTTATTTGCTCTTCCTTGAACACTACCAAAATAAATTTAATCAAATGAAATGTGAAATATATCACACGAGGGAACTAGAAAGCAAAAACAGTAAACTCTGCATTACATTTGTAGGTTTGCTACAAAACTTTTCATAGTGTTTTTGATCCAAATTAAATGAACTATTGTGAGAATTTTGAAATTTCAGGTCTCAAAAACTGGCAGAGTTATGAAATCCATGTCTATACAATCAACTTTCTGAATTAACATAAAATTAAAATACTGAAATCATGCAATTTTTAGAAAGAAGTTTTGAATAAAAGAAACAAATGCAAATATAAAATGGAAATGTACAGCGTAACTATTGTTTGTAAAATATCCCCATGCACTCTCTTTTTTTTTCATGTCCTAAAAATATAATAAACCCTTTTTATATATTTGTTCATCAGAACTGTAAACATACATATTAAATAGTAAAGCTTATTATAATTATATTTATTTTTAAACCACCCTAATTTTCCTTACATTGAATTTTATTAATAAAGAAGCCATTCCACATTAATCCTGCAACATCAGCAAAGTTACGGGAGTGTCTGAAATCTGAGTTCAAAATCTCGTTCTCCGCCTCCAGACACAACCGAGGTTTACTTTCGGTGAACCAGCGGCTGCAAGTTCAGCTCTTGGAGGAGGGGGGTGCATGAGGGTCTTCCGGCATTATCCGACAAAGTTACAGGAATTTCTAAAATTAGGTTTTGGATTCTCGTTCACCACCCCGAAGTGTACCAAAAACGCACTTTTCACGCACCGATACTCTGTCATCGTCGGCGTAAGAGATGATTGTCCGGCAATATCCGGCAAAGTTACGGATATTTTTGGGAACCGATTCGAAAATAGGATTTCACGCCCCGAAATACGTCGGGCATTCATTTTTCGTGCACTTTCGTCAACGAAACCACTTCCAGCGATACGCGCGCATTGCAACATTTTGCAAATTTTTCCGTTTTCAGGACTCTTAACATTTCTGGAAATAAAAAAACTATGACGTCATTACTTGAAATAAAAACTATCTATTATTTTAAGTTGGACGAAATGACACACAATATGCCAAATTATTTAAAGATCGGTTGATTAGTTTCGGAGTCCATTGCGGACAAACATCGTGACACAATTTTTATATATAAAGATATTTAAATTGTAAGTATTATAACTACATCAAAATAAAGGAGAGGTGGATGGAAACATAAACAATAAAATTGACAAAAGGTTTTCTTTTTTTGAATTTCATTCTAATTACAAAATTTCTACATATATATTTGATTTCTTAACTCACTGAACATACCAACACTTAATGTATATCTATTTCTACCGGTAATGTCTTTTGACAAATTATTGCATGTGTTTAGTGTTAAATACTTCAGTTTTATTTCATGCAAACTTAAAACTTATTTGGAGAATGTAGAAATAAATCTAATGATATAAAATAAATCTAATCTATAATGATAAATCTTCTACAAACTGTGCAAATACCAATAAATGCATATTTGTTATACATAATAAAAAAAATTGTACATGTGTTTAATAGGTTTATACCACACAGTCAAACTCTCAAAAACATATATGTTAATAGATACCACGCAAATATATTACAATTTTTATTTTTTCGTAAAAGAATTATGGATTCAAAAATGAATGTTTTATTTTGATCACGTAGGAGGGAACAGGACATTATAAACAATATATGGACACAAATATATATTCTATTATACACACATTCTAATTTAAAAATTTTAATGCCTTAATTTATTACCATATTTGAAATTCAATTCTCGATAAATCATATCTATTACCTAAAATAGTGCAGCGAATAAAGACTTTCAAAATGTTGCACAATATGTTTACATGTAATTTTACAAATGAAAAATGATAACTTCGATTTCCAATGTTTGAAAGTGGTACTTGATTCATCAACTAACATAAGCATTAATAAAGCTGCAGTAAATTAAGATATTTTTCCATTTCTGTAATGAATGCTTTTCGAAAAAATTTTCCTTTTCCCTGTAATATTGTAAAATTATTAAGTAAACTAAGTTTTATAAATGTATATGTACTTGTTTTTGATATGACATGTATGGTTGCAAATCAGATTCTTGCTTCTAATTTTAGATAATTCAATGTTGAAGTACCTCTGTTACCTACTCAGAAAAATGAGTAAAATAAGTAAAATTTAAGTTAACTAAACATTATATGTTCTCAATATAACTTAATTTAAAATAAACAAAAATTTGTTTTTAAGTTAACTAACATTTTACATTTTTATGTATATTCTCTATATAATATTTTTTTTTATTTAAAATAAACAAAAATTTGTTTTGAAGTATTTACATTCTTGTAGAAGTCTACATCTATCCAGAATCCTTTTTGAAGAAGTTTCTTTTGTCTTACGGTATTGAAAAGATTATTCAAAGTGGTCTAACACATAATAAACAATGAGATGATGGTATGTAATCCTCACGCGCGCTTCATCATGCTTTCAAAACACTTAGATTTTTTACCAGAATACTAAAAAATGATTTTTTTTTCCTACAATCATCCTTTCTTTTACTGATCGAGCAACCATTTCAGTAAAATAAGACATTTTAGAAAGTAAAATGTAAAAGTTTAACAGAGCAAAATAATCGTAAGCTATAGTAGTAAGCAAACGACAGCAAATTCAAGTGGCCCAGCCATCACGTGATCGTGACGTCACATGAGCTTTGTCCATTGTTTTATTTGCCTTGTCTCGAAAATTTTCTTACAATCTTTTTTCAGATGACAGTCAACCAACCACATCCAATTCTTCAAACAAGAAAAAGGCTTAAAAATTATTTTTTAAAAATAAAGCACTGATTATCTTTTTGGGCATATTGCAATTAATATATCAGAAATTTAAGTCATAATTTTCAGAGCAGGTCATGCCAATGCATCTTATCTGACAATTCTGAGGTCATATATTATTGTCTTAGATTCCAAACAATCATTCAGAAAGCATGTAAAACAAATCAACAATAAATATTGAATAAAATTGTTTTCATTGTTTTTTCCTCAGTAACAAAATTTCAATAGTTGAACAAATCATCAGATTCATAATTTTAAACGCTAATAAAATTTTAAGATTTTTAAATAAATTGAAGAATAATAATTAATCCCCATAATTTATAGCCATGGTAGTTGAGTGTTTATTGACGCAAACTCGTAATAGATGTTGTGTATACATGTTGTTTTTTTTTTTTTTGAGTCCTCTCACCACTGAAGATCCTACGTGCGGAAGGACTGATGTACGTTAAACATATTGAGGTTCAAAATCTTCACTAAGCGTGATGTAGAAGTTTGGAAAGTGGTGTGTTCTGATCAGGTCTCTAACCACGTTAAATCTGTCGAGGCTCAAACGTCCTCTCGTTGGTGTGGTGGGGAAGTTAGAAGATGTGTGCCAGCTCAAGTGTCGTCCTCTTCACTTAAGCTGGCACCCATCTCCTAGCTACCCCCACCACACCAACGGGAGGATGTTTGAGCCTCGACAGATTTAACGTGGCAAGCTTCTCAATTACATTAATTTCTGTAGAAATTCTCCTACCTGTGCTTTACACGAGAAAAAACTTTTCAACTTGCTATAAAAATTATGTAAAAAATAAATAAATAATAATAAAAAATAGAACATACTTTCAAATTATTTGCACTTTTTAATCATATGTTGTTAATACGCAAAAAATTCTGAAAATAACAAAGCTCAAAAAAATGTTTTAATTATAAATATTTAATTATAAATGCATTTTTTGAATGACTTTGAAGGGAAAGAAAAGGTCTTTACAGTAAAAACTAAAACTGAAATTTAAAAAAAAAATGATTTTATTTGTAATTGAAAATATTATTTTACATTCAGATTCTTCAAAAAAAAATTTGCTTCGTTTATTGGTTTGATAATTATTAATTAATTACACTATTATAAGAAATGTGTCTACTCAATCCATTATTAACAGGATTAAAAATTAATTGCTTAAAATGAAAGGATCTAAGTCGAAGGGAAGATCTCGGATGGGATGGTAGTGAACAGCAAAATTTTCTCCTAACGAAAACTGTTCACTTAATTATTTTTTTTCCCTTCCAGTATAAAGGAGCAATTGCTCTCTCTCTAGGCCAGTGATGACGAACCTATGACCCGTGGGTCAGACATTGACCCCCAATTGCTAGGCAACCACTTGTTTGTTTACGTAGGTTAATTTAGATTTTCTAATTTGTGTGGATTATTTATATTCTATTTGTATTTTTTCAAGCATTGCATTGACACAAAAGCAATTTAAGTGCTGTCTATAACCTTCAGTTTCATCATTACACTTCCAAAGCTACGCAAATGACAACAAATGTATATGAAAGTAAGTAGTATTTGAAATAAAGCAAAAGTGTGTACTTACAAAATTTCAAATAAAGTGTAAAATTTTGCTTACATTTTGTTTGTTGAAAAAAAAATCGACAAACCTTAGCAAATAAAAATATTTAAAGCCCTTTCTTCGGAAGAAATGCACTTTTGTACGGTTATATTCAGTTATGTTTGTAGAAAGAGACCTCTCAGTGCCGATCTAAGCTCATTTCGGGCCCTGGGCGCAGAAGATCTACAGACCCCTTGCAACTGGAGGATCGAAATTTATAACCGGAAAATCTGGTTAAGTCTAACTTATTTGGCCCTTCTATGCCAATCCGGGAAATTTGTAGGGTACTGAGTAGTCTTAAAGAAAGACTTGATTATAAAGTGTATAAATGAGTTACCTATAAGTCGTAATATAATTTAAAGAATAGAATTGGAAAAAAATATTTTTTTCGCAAATACGTAACGGCTTAAATTGTACAGAAATGTATTCCATTGCTTTAGGTGAGAGTAATAATGTAAATGTGAATATGCACATTTTGAAGTTTTTGATCGGTATAAATATAGAAATATAATGAAAGAAGAGTTAATAAAACGTTGAAAGGAGAGTGTAATGGTCTTGATATTTTTAAAGAATTTGTGATATTATACATTTAAAGAAATGAATATTGACTTTGAAAGAATATTTACTTTGCACTGTTCAGCTACTCGAGGGCTTTTGGCAACGGACCTCGTTATTTCAAACCATGGTCGTGACGAGGACGACACCTGAGCTGACAACCCCTCTCTTAACTACCATACCACACCAACGGGAGGATATTTGAGCTCTCGACAGATTTAACGGGCATCACTCCTTTACACGGCGATCTCCAGCTGTACTAGACTCGAGCTCATGACACGCCGGCCACGAGTCCGTCACCTTGACCACTATGCTACCGCGGGCACTATTGACTTTCAGAAAATAATTTCTGTAACAACAGATTGTGCACCTAATATGGTAGGGAAAAACATTGGTTTTATTCAGTATCTTAAGTAAAATATTTCACATTCTCTGAATTAATTTCATTGTGCAATACACCAGCAAGTTTTATGCGCGAAGCATGCTTTAAAAACATTGTCCAGTGTACTGTTGTAATAAAAATAATCAACTTTATAAGCGCAAGAGCTCTTTATAAACGGCAATTTGTGCAATTCTCAGAAGAAATTGAATGCCAATATTCAGGGATTTTGACATACAACAACGTGCAATGTGGCTTAGTTTCGAACAAGTCCTTAATCGCTTTGTAACGTTATTAGAAGAAATCTAGCTCCTTTTAATTGAAAAAGACAATAGTTTCGATGAATTATCCAATATACGTTGGTTAAATGATTTAATGTTTTTATGCGACATCACTCAGAGTTTAAATGAACTGAATAAAAAAATTCAAGGCCATGGGGGGGGGGCCCTAATTGTTTTAATGATGTTTGAAAATATTAAAATATTTATGACTCAACTTAAAAACTTTACTAAGGATTTTTAAATGAAAATCATGAAATATTTTCCTCAATTACAAAAACATTTTCAAAGCACAATAATTTTTGAAAACTCCGTGACATTCAAGAAAATGCAATTAAAAAATATTTAATGATTATGCAGGAAATAAAACAAGCTTTTGAAGAGAGATTCAATCAATTTAAAAGTTTGGAAAATACATTTCACTTTATTTTATATCCATACAAAACAGAGTTTGAAACAATGGAGTTAACCGAATTTATGTGGCTAGGTATCGATAATTTAGAAATGGAATTAATTGAATTTCGAAGCAGCGTAGTGTGGAAAACAAAATAAGATTTGATTTCTGAAGTAGAAGGAAAATCTCGCGTGAAAATTGTGCAGATAATATTGATCCCACAGTAAAAATTGAAAATATTATGTAAAAGGTATGGGATTATATATTAACCAAATAATTTTATATCAATAAAAAAATTAGTAAAAGCTCTTTTAAAGATGTTTGGATCCACATATTCGTGTGAAAAATTGTTTTCTTCAATGAACTATCTTCTAATAGAAATATACTTGACAGGGAATTAACAGCGAATTGTGTTAAATACGAAATATGAACATAATGCTAAAAAACTGTCAGAAAATTAGCAGCAACAGATTTCTCATTAAATATCTTGTAATCAAGTTTGTTATACATATATATACTAATATAGATAATATTAAAAATAATATTAAAACATAATATTAACATAACTTATATTAAACATAATATTAAAACATAATATTAACATAACTTATATTAAACATAATATTAAAAAATATATTAAACATAATATTAAAATATTATAACATAATATTAAAAAACTCTCAGAAAATTAGCAGCAACAGATTTCTCATTAAATACTTTGTAATCAAGTTTGTTATACATATATATACTAATAGATAATACTTCACAATATATATATATATTGTATGTAATTTTCGTTACTCCTTGTTCATTCAAACACTTGTTGCCATTTGCACCAAGCACTAAAGAATTTTCAAAGCCACTAAAAATTTTTAAATCGTCAAACCACGCCCATTTTTACCCGTTAAGCCAATTCAGTTTTAAAGATTTTTAGTTTTAAAAAAATACTCAGTTAAAATTTTTTAAACTTAACTCTGGTGCAAATGGCCATTAGTGACCCACGAGCTAGTACTAAAAAAAATGTGAACAAAATTTGACCCACGTCGCAAAAGGTTCGCCATCCCCGCTCTAGGCAATAAAACGGGAAAGTGACTTTGTAACTCGGTGCTGAAGGCATTGACCCCTCCCTCCCTCCCCCAACCGTCCTTTTCTCCTCTCTCCTCACTTCTAAATTTCATCACTCACATCATTTTTTAACTTTTAATTTTAACTGCCACAGCTATGTGACTAGTTGCAGAAGTCAAAGCAATAAAGAAAAAAAACAAAAAGAATTTGACTAAAGTTGGATCGTACTTACAGTAAAATAATGCTGTGAGTACAGTATTATTTCACAGGAAGTAATAATGAGAAAATGCTGGCATTTCAGTCACAAAAATAAATGAAAATTAGGTATAACAAACAGAGATGAACTGAGATTTCTAGTATTTGTGATGAAATGCTTTAAATGACCATTTTCAATAAGAAAAATATTCAGGAAAATATTATGAAATATGCAAATTACATTCTTGCCCTTTTGCTTCGTCTTAAAACGTGTTAAATTTTGTTCCTAAATTTTTGGACTTCAGTTTTAATTTTATTGAGTAAATTAAAAGCAGAGTCAAGAACAAATATTTTTGCTTGAAATAGTTCATTGGTAGTGTCAATTTTGGACAATATTGCTAACTAAACTATTAAACAAAATGACTGGCATTTCTTGAATCCAATAGACTTTTAGTTTAGGATACCGCTGTATGCTACTTCTTCCACAGTTATTAACCAATCACTTCCATTTTTTTCCTGTGTCTTATATGTAATGCATGTAACAAAATTAGGGATCCATTTTGCTGTAAATTGAATACTTTTTTTAAAAAAAAAAATTGAAATTTGGGAAATATTAGGCTTTTGGTTGAATTTAAACATATATATCAACATTTTATTATATTTTCTCTCCAAAACTAGCCAAGGTATTGTAAAATCGATCCCTTAAGGTGTTTAAAACATCCTCAAAAATATTACAAAAATTTCATGTCAAAGAATTAATTAACACAAAAGAGTAGAATTTTAAAAATTTCCAAATTTTTTAAAAGAAATTAAACTTGTAAAATTGTGTGAATAATATGTGCAAAATTTTATCTCGTATCACTTTCTTAAATAAACATTATATAAAATACTAAATACATAAATAAAAAAAAATGTTCAAAGTGTGCTGAGTCCTATTAAACACTACCTATTATCCTTTATTGTACATGCACAATGTTATGTTTGATTGTATTTGTTTAATCTTTAACAAATATTAAATTTAATTTTTTTTAACTTGCTACACTATTTCTTGTATATATTCTCCCACGTGTAAATTACTGCTTCTGTTAATATCCTTAGATCCTTGTTCAAAAACTCGGGGCTGCGGTAGCCCAGTGGTCAAGATAACGGATCATGCCAGGCATGTCATGAGTTCGAGCTCAGTACCACTAAATCTGCTCACAGCTCAAACGTCCTCCCGTTGGTGTGGTAGTTAGGAGAGGGGGGTGCCAGCTCAGATGTCGTTCTCTTCACTTGATCATTGTTCAAAATTACGAGGTCCATCGCCAAAAGCCCTCGTGTATCTGAACAGTGAACGTTAATATTCAATCACTTGTTCAAAAACGAGTTCCACTTAGCAATCATTTATTCTTGATCAAATTCAAACTTGGCATAAATTAGTTAAGACCCTATTAACCTTATTTGTTAGTAAAAACAGAATAGAATACCCAATTTACATTAATTACTATGATTTTAGATCATTATATGAAGACTTTAAAGCCATAAAATAATTTGCGTGTGCCAGATTGGGAAAACTGCCCTCAGAGTGCGACGTTAATATTTAGTCACTCACACGTAAATCTGAATGGATTATTGCCAAACGTCGTAGTAAAACGTGCACTAGCTGCTGCTCAACGTGTCTTCATGAACGACGGTCGTACACAATCGATGCCCACACAGTCCGGTGACAATATAGAAGCGATTTCATCATACACTTGTATAATTTCAACTGTCCCAACTGCAGACGTATTGCCACCGTCGTTGATCCGCTCGGCTGCATTCATTCTTTTACGTTCCCGGCTTGATTGAATATTGATTGATTGATTGAATATTAACGTCGCACTGTTCAGCAACACGAGGGCTTTTGGCGACGGACCACGCAATTTTGAACCATGGTCAAGTGACGTGGACGACACCTGAGCTGGCACCCCTCTCCTAATTACCACATCACACCAACGGGAGGACGTTTCAGCTCTCGACAGATTTAACGTGCATCGCTGCCCTACACGGCGGGTCTTTAGTGGTACTGGGCTCGAACTCGTGACAAGGCAAGCCACGGTCCGATACCTATACCACTCGGCTACCGCGGCCACTTTACGTTCCCGGCATAGCTTGAGTTGGTTTTTATTGGTACCATTCGATTGCTCCTGAGAAGCCCTTTCCAACCGTATATGATCTCTATTTAGCTTTTCAACGCATATAGGCCGACATTATATATTTTTGATAACAGGCTTTTTATTTTAACTCCTTATTATATTGACTGTCACTATTTCACACTCATGTCTTAAATACAATCGACAGATTTTGATGAGAGCTGTCGAAACTAAAACGAACGTCGTGGCTTCTCTGAGTCAAAAGTTATACTAAATGAAAATCTCGATACACAGCAAAATGACCACAAATTGCCGCGCTTCTCCCTCTACCGCACGCGATGCGTCAGTCCTTACTTATAGTAATATATTCTTTGATTTATAACTATCTAGAGGCGTAAAATTGAATTTTAGATGGAGATGATAGATATGTAGCTGCAACACACCAAACTGTATCCCCCCGATTTTTTTATCATTCGGTTTTTTTTAATTGCCACCCACTATGGAAGTAATTTTAAAGACGTATGTTCACATTAATATTTTCCTACAAAAAATAAAAGTAAAAATTACTTAATCAAACCTCAGTTGAAGATACCTCCTAACTAATAATCACTTGAAAAGAAAATAATTTTGAAATTAATTCAACTGACATTGTTGGTACCTTGTACACCCCCGCTATTATCGCGCCCCCTACAACTCATCACTTCTACGAGTTTTCTCATCCCGAGCGGACGTACTCTCCCAGTCGTTCCGTCGTAGAAAGTGTTTCATTGCTTTTAAGTGCCTCTTTGTCTAATATTACTTACTTTTAAATTCATTGTTAATTTGTTATTGTTGTTTACCTATGTTAATCATAATAAATATTTGTTATGGATTAAGGTTTTATTTCTCTCTCTTGAGTATTATCGACGTTAGTTTTACTGTCGGCATCCCGCCGCAATTAGGCCTACCGCCCCTTAATTTCATTGGTCCGTCGAGCCGGAGAGACAGCGTTTAAAATATCGCTAGTTTCTTTTAATAGACAATGAGGCACTTGCAAGAAAAATATCAATAAATGTAAAAATTTCCTAAATACGTTCCAGTTGTCCAATGACAAAAACGTGGACTTCATAATTTTGAATAGTAAATTAAGTACCGTTACAGAGATTATAGAAAAACTAAGTCAACTTAAGCATTCCTACTTTACCCCTCCTGTGATGACACACACCTCAAAGATGCTCTGGACGTAATAATTGGCCTCCAAACAGAAACTCAAAACTGGAGGTAAGACTTCTAATTATTTTATCTCAATTTAAAAAGAAAAAATCTACAAATGATAATGAAATTATTAAAAACAAGATCAAATTACCGGACTTACCTCTGTCTACATTTAGTGGAAAATTTCAAGAGTTCGAACTGTTTAAAAGTCAATTTATGAATGTAATTGGAAACAATTCATCTTTAAACAGCACTCAGAAACTATGTTATTTAAAAAGTGCGCTAAAAAATAATGCTTCGCTTATTCAAAGTGATCAAGATTCCTTTGAATCACTTATGGAAGCATTAATAAATCGCTATGAAAACAAAAGGGCACTTGTAGATATTCACATAACAGAAATACTTTCGGTGCCCAAAATACAAAGTGAAAATCCTGCCCTATTACGATTTCTTATTGATACCGTGCGTAGTCCCTTGCGCTCCTTAAAAAACCTAAAGATGGATTCAAATGTTCTCTCAGATGCTATTTTATTGCATATGTTAAACTCCAAAATATATATATATAGATAGGGAATCGCAAAGACTATTCCAACTAAATCTAAAAACAACAGAAGTTCCTAGTTTGCAAGATTTCTTTTCATTTTTAGAAACTAGATGCATCCAATTAGAATCTATTCGTAAAACCGACCACGGTACAAAAAATATCCCAGTAAGTTATAAAAATACTTACTTTCCAAATATGAAAATCTCCACCAATTCAAAAACATTTCTTGCAAAGCATGAAAAAAATAAAGTGTGCTTATCCTGAGTGCAATTTCTCTCACCCGTTGTACAAATGCATTATAGATTTAAAAATCTTTCCGTACAATAAAGAAAAGAATTTGTAAGAAATAACCACATCTTTAGACGTTGCTTATCACCTAATCATCTAAATAACTGTCCCAGTTCTTACAGCTGTATTACATGTAGAGCTAAGAATTTGAACTCTCAATGTCTTAACTGTGTGAAGCGAAATTATCTCCACCAAAGGAGAAAATTGTTTCCACCCTGGGAAGCGACAAGGTCCTTCAACCTTCATCGGAAGAGTTGTCCTTTGTTTCTCTACCATTCAAGGAAAATATCCAGGAAAATGTTAATTTAGGGGATTCCAGATCAATTGCTTCTAAACGCCTTGATCAATTATGGAGACGCATAGACCGCGATCCTAAATTAAATAATCTTTATACAAATTTCATCGAAGAATATTTCAGTTTAGATCACATAGAAGAAATCACAAACATAGATGATATAACATCAGAAGAAGGATTCTTTCTTCCTCATCACGGTGTTCTTAGAGCAGGGAGCCGCTATCACATCCCTCAAGAGTGATTTTTAACGGCTCGCAAAAAACTGACCTTGATATCTCTCTTAACGATGTGTTGTGTAAAAGCGGGGTTATTCAAGATTATCTATTTTCTATAATGCTTCGTGCCAGAAAGCATGCCTATTTTTTCAGCTGTGACATTAGTCATATGTTTAGGCAAATAGAGATCCATCCCCATCAGAGACATTTTCAAAAAATTCTTTGGAAAAAAGGTCTGAATGAACCTGTCCAAATTTTTAAATTAAAAACTGTAACTTATGGAGCTACTCCTGCATGTTACCTTTTCACACGAGTGTTAAAGCAACTTTCGCTTGATGAAAGGGAAAACTTTCCCACACAAAGCAGCTGACATTGTCCTACATGATGTTTATTTGGATGACATCTTAAGTGTGTGGGTGCTCCAGTTTAAATGAACTGGAATCACTAAAGACTGAATTCACTCAGTTATTTAAAAGTGCTGGAATATCCCTACACAAATGGTGTTTTTCACATTCCACTAATGATTTCACTGATCTACACTTCGATCAATCATCTGAAGAAAATATCACAAAAACCTTGAGTGTTTTGTGGAATAGTTCATCTGACACCTTTTGTTTTCAAGTTTCTCCTTCGTCCAATCATAACTTTACGAAGAGAGATGTGCCCTCCCAGATCACACGTATTTTCGACCCACTTGGTCTCCTAGGACCTGTAATCAGCAAATCCAAATTTTTCATGCAGCAATTATGGCTCTTAAAATTGGAATGGCATGAGAAACTTCCTATTGCCACAGAGTGGGCTTCTTTTGTGCAATCTTTACCTGTTTTGGAAATGCTAAAAATTCCAAGATTTGTTTTATCAGAAAATCTAGAAAGCATCATTCACTATGGATTTAGTGATGCGTCGGAGAAGGGATTTGGTACTGATACTTATGTTTCTGTGATTAAAAACAATGGTGACCGTCATAGTCAACTTCTGTGCAGCAAATCAAGAGTAGCACCTCTCAAGACTTTAACCATTCCCAGGTTAGAGAGCTATCAGCATGCCTTCTACTTTCCAAGATTGTAAGAAAAGTTATAAACGCCTTAAAAATGAACCTCTCTCAAGTAATTCTGTTCTCAGATTCTACTATTGCATTATGCTGGATTAAGATTCCACCTCACCTGCTCAAAACCTTTGTAGCTAATAGAGTTGCAAAAATACAAAAGTTAACTGTGAACTTTTCATGGCATCATATTTCTTCTGAAAATAATCCTGCAGACCTTGTGTCCAGAGGTTTAAATGTTTCAGATTTAATAAACTCCCCTTTGTGGTGTAAGGGTCTTGATCCTTCTATTTTTACAAATGATGAACTTTTAGAGAACATTAATGACTGTGAAGTGAAAAAGGAATTTAAAATTCCTCCATCCAAAAACTTATTGCTCTCCAATGAATTTGATTTTTATGTAACAATATCATTTCCATTACCAATAATTATTGTAAACTAATCCGTGTAATTAGTTTTATTTTCAGATTCCTGTTGAACTTCAGATCTTTAGAAACTGAACGAGTTTCGGGTCCTTTGTCTCTTAAAGAGATCAATCAAGCCGAACTTTGGTTCATTAAATCAGTGCGAAAAGCTGAATTTAGTAATGAAATAAATAAAAAAAAAACCTCCTGAGAGGTGAGCCAGTTCATCGCAGCAGTAAGTTATCTTCATTTAACTGCTTTATTGATGAAAATAATATTATTAAAGTAGGTGGAAGACTACACAAAATTCACCTTTATTAAAAAATCAAAAATATCCTATTGTATTATTTAGTAAACATATGTTGTAACTCATATAATCATAATATATTATCATGTAAAATACCTTCATGTTGGTTCAAATAGTTTGCTGCATTATGTTCGTCAAAAATATTGGCCACTTAATGGTTGAAATCTGACACGCCAAGTTGTGCATAATTGTGTCCATTTGTTTTAAAAACAAACCCATTTTATCCAATCAAATAATGGGCGATTTGCCCAAGGAAAGGGTTACTCCCTTGTGACGTCTTCAATTGATGGGAACCCCACCCTGCCAATTCATCTGAAATCACCCTATCCATCCATCACCAAACAGATGTTGGATGACAGGTGCAGGTGGCCATGGGGTCATTGTTTGTTAACTGGCCTCGGACCAGCGCAGACATCTGGTCTGGAATATACAATGGCTAAGGAATGCAGATGTCGATAGGCATTCCTTTATGAAAGTTTTGAATAGAAGACGATGCATTGAGAGTGGGGCTGTGAAGCCCAGGTGTGAGATGAATAGATGTGAGTTATGGCGCCCTTGGATTCCAGACGGATGGGGAATATGTTCGTGTTTTCCGCGAAATTGAGGGACGCAGATGGCCCGGGGACGAGGGCAGACCTTTTCTTTGACCTGCCAATGAGGAAGACGAGGGCCGACCCTTTTCTTTTTTGACCTGCCAATGAGGAGAACGAGGGGCGCGTGATGGACCCGCCCCTGGTGTTTAAAAGGGGTGAATTTGGACGGAGAGGGGAGAAAACGGACGGGAGGAAAGACGAACGGACGAGAAGAGAAAACCTGAAGCAACTTGGACGGAGCGGGGGACTTGGAGAGATAGAGCCATGGAGTGGACTGGAGCCCGGAAAAGCTAGGGATTGACCTCGAGTGATAAAGACTGTCCGCCCGGCTTTGGCCTATTTAATGAATATTCTTTGAAGCTAATAAATTTTATTTATTTAAATATATTTAGGTATGGCTGTAACAAATTTTCTTGTGTACGAATGACTGACGACGTTACACCCTTATATCCATTTAATAATTGTGGAGTTGATTTTTGTGTGGTCCATTTATGGTTTAATTTAAAGGAGTTCTTAATAAAGTATATGTTTCAATATTTGTATTCTTAGCAACTAAAGCAATTCATTTGGATTTTGTCTCTGACCCCCCTTACTTCTAAAGCTTTCACATTGCCTGCTTGAAAAGATTTTTCGGAAGAAGAGGCAAGAGTTCTAAGATGTTTTCCGATAGTGGGAAAACATTTGTAGAGGCAAATATTGAGCTAAAAAAATTGCATGATTTAGTTAAAGCTCCTGATGAAATATTAGTTATTTTAATGACGAACATATAGACTGTGTGGAATTTCATTCCTCCAAGTTTTGGTGTGGTTTATGGGAATCAGGTGTTAAGTCCTTTAAAACGTGTAAGTGAAAATTCAAACTTGACTCTTGAAGAGTTCATTATTTTACTTGTCGAGATTGTAGCTGTTTTAAATTCAAGACCCCTATCACCACTTTCATCCGATTTTGTCACCTGGTCACTTTTTAATTGGTCGACCTGTTACGGCTATTGTAGAGCCCCAATTAATTAATGTTAAAGAAGATTAACCAGATGGTAAAGAGTTAATTGGCTTTCCCAGCAGATATGGAAAAGAAATTATTTAAATAATTTACAAGAAAGGAGCAAATGGAGATTCAGTAAAAATAATGTTGAAAAAGGTACTCTCGTCTTAATTAAGAATAAATCACTTCCTGGTACCAAATGGCTTACTGGTAGAATTTTAGAAGTTTTTTATGGTAATGACAACAAAATAAGAGAGTTGTTAATCTTAAAATCCCTGATGAAAAAATAATTAAAAGAAATGTCAGAGATATCTGCATCTTGCCAATTGAATGAAAATGTGTATTTATAATTTTTGTCATTCATATATTACTCTACCATTATATTTTTGCATTTATATTTGATTTGCTTAACTGATAAATGTGTTCTTTTCATTCTTTATTATTATTTTGTACTGTGTGTTTTATATATTTTTTTAACTTTAGTTATTCATTTATATTGTGTAATAGCCCATGTGTGTATGTAAATTTGAGTGAATATGCCTGCATGTTAATTTTTGTAATCGTATTTCTCATATTAGAATTTGCTTGTATACATGTAAATGTTGAAAAGTATTTCAACGTGGGCCGGGATGTTGGTACCTTGTACACCCCCGCTATTGTCGCGCTCCCTACAACTCATCACTTCTACGAATTTTCTCATCCCCAGCGGACGGACTCTCCCAGTCTTTCTATCGTAGAAAGTGTTTCATTGCTTTTAAGTGCCTCTTTGTCTAATATTACTTACCTTTAAATTCATTAATTTTTTATTGTTTTGTTTACCTATTGTTACGAATTTTGTGTAAATAATTTGTACTTGAGTGTTTGATGCATTTATATTACTCTATGTGTTATGTTTATTTCATGTTAAAATTGTACCATTCACAAGCAATGCCGCCCCTTACGTTATAATGGCGATTCAATGAGAACTTGGCGGTAGAGACAAGTTGGCATTATTTTTGGAGTCATTTGCGAGTTCGGAACCCTCTGGAATCTTCTAGAAAGTAGTGGATCTCTCCACTAATGTCACGAGCGGCTATATTTCTGGAAGTTTCTGTTGCGCCTATAAATAAGGTACTCGTCGGGACGGCGAGGAGTCTGGATTAAACCAGCGAGTAGTGAACATTGTTTTGACTAGCGATTAGCTCGGCTGTGCTTGTGAATAATCTTTTACACACAGATAATTGTGTTTGATTGCTGTTGAGCGTGTGAAGATCTTTGGAGATAAATGCCGCATTCACACCAAGGCAGTAAAGTGTCAAGCGTCTAGCCAATCAGAGACTTCATTTCGCCCGAGATGAATGATTGGCTAGACGCTTGACACTTTACTGCCTTGGTGAGAATGCGGCTTTACTCTGTGAATATTGCTGCTGAATCCTGTATTTAAAGGATTGGATTTTTGATAATAAATTCGCATCGCTCTTAAAGAACTGTTTATTTTCTTGTGATTGTTTAAAAAAATTATGGAGCTGCTCTGTCCAGTGGTGCACACAGGAATTTTTCCAGGGTCGAAAGTCCACCATTCTCGTATCATGCTCCATTATGTCGCCCTACGTATTCTTTTGTCGATTTTCGGGAACAAAAAACAGTAAAAAATTAATTATTGAATAAATAATTAGCATTAATTAATAGAATTAATTATTAATAAATACTTCATAAAATTTTATGTAGTATATACATAGCATTATGATCAATCGAAAAAAAATCAAAGGCTACGGGGTCCAGACCCGGGGACCCTCTTTGTGTGCGCCACTGAACCTGTCATTAATAAAAAATTAAATTTTATTTTTCTGAAGCTCAGAATATAACATTAAAAAAAATAATTATTTATTTCTAGGGTAACAAAAATTTATATAATGTAATGAAGTGTATAAATTCATCGTACGTTATTTTTTTATTGTTGTTGAAATATATAAGAAATCATTGTATCATAGGAAATCAAGAGAAAATTCATTCTTATATTGAATATCCCTTTTTATAGAAGAATTTCATTACAGCTATCTGAAAACAAAAAGCATAATTTTAGAAATGCGATTTATAAAGCGATAGTTCTTTTAGGTCGTCAAGAGGAGTACGACACAACACGTATGTAATGACGTGATCCAGTGGCGCACACAAGGGGGGGGGGGGGGGCCCCCCCCCAAAGCCGTCGAATTTTTTTTGATTGATTATAATTCCAAGTATATAATACGTAAAATTTAATTATTTGTTAATAATGATTAATTTTATTAATTAGTGCTAATTATTTATTCAATAAAGTTTTTTACTGTGTTTTGTTCCCGAAAATCGATAAAATCAAAAGAAGCAAAATACAAGAATGGTGAACTTTCGACCCCGGACCCCCCTAAAAAATTTCTGTGTGCGCTACTGACGTGATCTCTCTCTCTCATGACGTAATCTAGTGTTACTTCAATTCTTTTTAATTGCGATACCCATTGTTTTTTCACGGAAAAAGGCAGAATTAGTGTTTCTAAAGTGATTAAAGTTATTATTCAAGTAGCAAAGTTTTCTTTTTCATAAAATAAACTATTATTAATGTATATATCAGGATTTTATGCCGTTATTTTTTTAATAAGCAATATTTTACAACTTTGTACAATATTTTTGTACATAGATTACACATAGACATGGTGCCATCTGCAGGTATTATGTTAAAGCTTGCCAAACGTGAAGTCAAAAAATTTTGGAAGCAAAGATATATGAACTTTTTATAATTTTAAAATTTTCTAGACTATTTCATGGTGGATTTATATAAATTCTCAGCAAAAGTCTTACACCTGAATAATGTGATTTCATTGTGCTAAAGTATCTTAACCTTTTCAGTACACTTAGAAGTCCACTCTGATAGCACATTTCACAAACATAAAGCTTCTCTCTTGTTGTATAAGTAGATGCACTTTTAAACTACCTTCAGAGAAAGTCTTGTGGCATATTTCATAAACTTAAGGTTTCTCTTTGGTAAGAATACGAAAATGTAATGTGCCTTTAAATGACCACTTCAAGAAGAAGCTCTGTTGCATATTTCCCAAAGATGAGGGTTTTCATTGGTATGAATGCATTACAATTGGAGAAAAAGTCTTGCTGCAGATTTCACAAGCATAAGGCATTTACTTCATATGAACACATAAATATGCTCCTAAATTGCTATTTTGAGAAAAAGCCCTTATTGCATATTTCACATACATACGGTTTCTCCTCGGTATGGATAGGCATGTGTTTTTTTAAATGACCCATTCGAGGGGAAGCCTTGTTCATATTTCACAAACATGATGCTTTTCCTTGGTATGAATATGTAAGTGAACTTTTAAAAACCTTTTCGAGAAAAGTCTTGTTGCACATTTAAAAAGCATAAGGCTTCTCCTTGGCATGAACAAGCAAATGCATTTTTAAATTGCCCATTACAGTAAAACCCTTGTTGCAAATTTTGCAAACATGAGGCTTCTCCTTGGTATGAACAAGCAGATGCATTTTTAAATTGCCCATTAGAGAAAACCCTTTTTTGCAAATTCCACAAACATAAGGCTTTTCCTTGGTATGAATACGTAAATGTGCTTTTAAATTGCCACTTCGAGAGAAAGACTTGTTGCATATTTCACAAACATAGGACTTCTTTTTGGTATGAATACGTAAATGAGTTTTTAAAGGAGCATTTTGAGAAAAAGTCTTGTTGCACATCTCTAAAGCATGAGGCTTGCTATGAACAAGCAGATCCTCTTTTGAATTGCCTTTTACAGGAAAATCATTGCTGCAAATTTCAAAAACATACGGTTTTCCCTTGGTATGAATAAGCAGGTGTTTTTTTAAACCAGTTTTTTGAGAGAAAGCCTTGTTGCAAATTTCACAAACATAAGGTTTTTCCTTGGTATGAATACGTAAATGCGTTTTTAAAGGAGCACTTTGGGAAAAAGTTTTGTCACACATTTCACAAGCATAAGGCTTTTCCTTGGTATGAATACGTAAATGTGCTTTTAAATTGCCACTTTGAGAGAAAGAATGGTTGCAAATTTCGCAAACATAGGGCTTTTCATTCGCATGAATACGTAAGTGTGCTCTTAAAGAAGCCTTTTGAGAAAAAGTCTTGTTGCACATTTCACAAGCA
>BMAV01022067.1:110202-134967 GCA_019973955.1 Trichonephila inaurata madagascariensis
ACTGCTTATTTGTGGCGAAGACTCCTTTGACCCTACATGTGGTTTACACTTATCAGCAACAGTCATGCGCCTATCACCCTGATCCGCCTTAAGACCTGTCATTTCCCCCTTTACTTCTCGTTGTTCACCTGACCCACTCTATTCTTACTAATTTGTGATAGGTCGCACACCCTCAAAACTACTCGCCTGATATCTTGAACCACTGCTATTCAAATTTCCCACTCTTATCACGTTCTCGTCACTTTTCCTTTGATGATATAATCGGACTTGATCTATGTGGTGACCGTTAATCTCTTTCCCGCTTTCCAAACTATTAAATAATTATTCTGCACTTTTAATACTCTATACGGACCTTCAAACTTTGGTTTAAACTTCGCGACCACCTTTTTTGCTGCTGAACGTAAGGGATGTGTTTGCAAAAGAACCCAGTCGTTGACCATAATCAGAACATCTCGCCTCCGTCTATTATAATATTTCGCCCATTTTTCATGCTCAGCTTTAGTATTCTTTCTCGCCTCATCAAATAATTTTTCAATATCTCCTACTGCAAACTCTGTTCCATCCGATACCATCACTAACTTTTAAAACGGGGTAATCAATTTTCTACCCAAAAACAATTCTGCTGGGGTCTTTCCTGTAGTCTCATTCACTGCTGTTCTTAATGCATAGGCGAACTCTCTTAAGAATTGGCTCCAGGTTTCATGGTTATCATTAACATAACTGGCAATCATTTGCAAAAGATCGCGATTCACGCGCTCAGTTCTATTCGACTGAGGTCTATACACAACTGTCTTAACATGCTGCATGCCCAATCGATTACTCAAAAATTTCGGATTAAATTTGGGACCGTTATCATTTATCATTGTTATAGGAGCTCCATATAATGCGATATATAATAATCAAATAAACTATTTGCTATTACTTTAGCTGAGGCCTTTTTGAGAGGTATTACTTTGGGCCACTTTGAAAAGTGGTCCGTAATTACTAACACGTAGCGGTTTCTTCTAACTCACGACGCAGGGTACGGACCTAATAAATATAACGTCCCTATCTCATTCGGATAATTTGTTACTATCGGAATTAAACGACCAGCTGGTAATGCGTTTTTATAATTAACGGTCTAGCATACATGGCATGATAAGACATGTTGGTTGATATGTTTTTTTTTCATATAGGGGAAATAACAAACATCACGGATTTTAATGTACGTTTTCTTTCGTCCTAAGTGACCCGCTATATGCTTGTCATGAAATTCATGCATTATCTCTCTTCACAATGTTTGCGGAATATAAACTTTCATTTTTCCTAGAGTAGTTGCATATTTCGCATAAAATAACAACCCTTCAACTAATCGAAAGTCGCAGGACCAGTTCTCACAGATTGTCGCATTAACAGAGTTTTCCTCTGGGGTTTAAAGGTATCTATATATATATATATATATAACTTAACTCTGGGTCCCTTCTCTGTTCTTCGATTAATTGCTTCCGAGACGAAAGTACCAAATTTTTCATTACTGCACAAGCAACGTTTCCCCCTACTGTACTTTCCGCCGGGTTCTTAGACAAAACATCTGCCACCGCATTTTGAGTTCCAGGACGGTGTTCCCATTCTATATTAAATTCAGCTATATATAATTTTATAACCCACCGTATCATTCTACTAGATAAATTTTTACCATTAGTCAATCTGATCAACGCTGCATGATCTGTTATCACTTTTACTGGCAGTGAACCAAAGTACGTCTTATTTTTTGTACGTCTTTAACTAATTTTTTGAGCCCAAATCTCTGCTAAACATTCTCTTTCCGTAACCGTGTAATTTCTCTCCGCACTACTAAGCGTGCGAGAGACATACACGATTAGTCGCTGTTCCTGGTTGAGTACAGCTCCTATGCCTATTGAACTTGCATCAGTAAACAATTCGAATGGTTTTTTAAAATCAGGCAATTTTAACACAGGTGCTTCCGTAATCGCCTTTTTTATTACTTCAAACGCCTTCTGCGTCTCTTCTGACCAACAAAATTTGTTAAATTTCTTTTTTTGCTTATAAAGGGGCTCGCATAGATCGGCATAATTTTTAATAAATTTCGCATACCACTGGGTCATGCCCAAAAATTTGGACACTCCTTTAGAATTTTTAAGGGGCCTCATCTCAACTATTACTCTCTCTCTATTACATCTCAACTCTACTTTAATCTTAGCCTCATCCGTTGTAATCCCCTCCTTACTAATCACCAAACATAAATACTTCAACTTGTCACAACCAAATTTACATTTGTCTTTATTCAACGTTAATCCCGCTTCTTGCAACAACCGAAATACTTCTCTTAAATGCTTAACGTGGTGAGCAAACGATGGCGACGAAATAATGGCATCTACCATATATACGCTCACAAACCGCCCTATTACCGGTTTTAAGAACATGTCTATTGCTTTTTGAAAATTAGGAGCAGCCCCCGAAAGCCTAAAAGGCATGCGAGTGAACGCATAAGTGCCTTGTTTCGTGACAAAAGCTGTCTTAACAACATCACTAGGGTTTACAGCAAGTTGAAAGTACCCTGAGCGGAGATACAGCGAAGACATTATTTCGGTGTGGGGTATATTCGTTATCAAATCTTTAATCAGTGGCAAGGGATACCTGGGGTATTTTGTAATTGAATTTAACTTCCTATAGTCGACTGCAAATCGATAAGCTTCTGGATTATCCGGAGGTAACCCATTATTTTTTCTACACAGCACAACCAGCGACGCGTACGGAGATTGGATTGGTATTATGGCACCTCCATTAACATTTTCTCCACATGATAATCCAAAATACCTTGTTTCACCCTATCATACCTATTCGGCCTCGAAACAAATGGCGGCTTTTCACGGGAAGAGCTAAAAGTTGGTACCAAAAATGTGATAAAGACGCCTTTAGTTAGCCGAGACCGCATCATATTTCTACCACTTCATATTAAACTCGGCATAATGAAATAGTTTGTGAAGGCGCTTGATAGAAGTGGCGAACGTTTCAATTTTCTTTCACGCAAGTTTCCAGGATTAAGTATAGAAAAATTGAAAGCTGGTATTTTTGATGGGCCGCAGATTAGGCAACTCGTGAAAGATTCTAATTTCGTCAAATCAATGACTGAAGTCGAATCCAAAGCTTGGAATTCATTTGTTTTGGTTACGAGTAATTTCCTAGGCAAAAAGAGATCTGACGACCACGCGGAGCTTGTTGAGTCCATGCTATCGAACTTGAAAGAGCTAGGGTGCAACATGAACATAAAAATCCACTTCCTGCACTCGCATTTAGACCAATTTCAACAAAAATCTGGGTGATTTCAGTGAAAAGCAAGATGAAAGATTCCATCAGGATCTTCGGACAATGGAAGAGCGTTATCAGGGGCAGTGGGACTCACATATGATGGCAGACTACTGCTGGAGTTTGCAACGAGATCTACCTAAAGTCGTTCATTCAAGGAAATCTTATAAAAGATCATTTCATTGTATTTAATAGAAATTTTGTTAACATAATGTATTAATTTTCTGTATTTTTTTTGTCAAAATAATAAAACTATATATTTCAAAAAGTAAAGCTGTTAGCAATCTCCTAGTATATTTTTTATAATGAGGGCCATAGAAATACCTAATAACAGAAAAAAAAGTAAAGGAAACAAGACTTGTGTTGACCAGTGTTATCCTACAGCAATATGCCACATTTGTATGAACAATTTATATGAAATTATACAGATTTATACTTAAAAGAAATTGTTTTATAAGTCATTATTTCCCAAAATTGAACAGTTCAATCTTGAGAATTGTTTCACCTTTTATTTACTTACAATTCTATATATTTATTTTTTAATTTTTATAATTGTTTTAAAATTAATGCAAAAAGAATTTTACATATGTATATGGTAGCAATAAAGAAATTTTGAAAAATACACAGATTTTACTATTTATCACAAAATAAGGAGCATTTAATTTTAATTAAACATTTCTTCAAAAAAAAAAAAAAAAAATCATACTATATAAGTATAACTAATGTATAATAGTATGAGAATTAAGTAAATTTTCACTAAGAATTGAGGGTTATCAGCGCTCCATATTTTAATAAGGCAAGACTTTTTTTTTAAAAAATAATTAATACATAAAATTCTGTTTAGAATACTAATGATCAAAAACTAAAGTGTGTGAAATTTGATAAGAACAAAAATGCAGACTGTACATTAAACTTTTTTTAAAATATAAAATTTATTTTTTAAAAATTCACAAAAAAATGAAAGCACCAAAAAGTCTATGAAGACTTGTTTTCCACCCATTTCTAAAAGCAATGTTATAACTTTTAAAATGCTTCAAGAAAATTCATTATTTCTTTTGATCCATTCCACTCTCCTAATATTGATAACTCAAGAAAAATCAAAATCCCCCCTCCCCCAATTTTTTATATTCATTTAAATACAGTCAAAGCCACCAAAATCTATTTTAAGGTTTTGTCAGACATGTTCTGTTTATAACAAAAAATCTTTCAATGCATATGAATTCATTGATATGAATAATTACAGGGATGGATATTTAAAAGTGTATTCGAATAAAATATTACTTCATGACTGTAAAGAGATTGGTAACTTCAAAGTTTTTATTTTAAATAAATTTTTTTAAATTCATTTTCATAAAAAATAAGACTTCTGCCTTTAATAATGGAAGTATGATCTTTAAATTTTCTATATTATTGCTTTAATAATTTTTAACATATTAATCGTAAAAAAAATTCATTATATAAAATCATCCCCATCATAATTCATACATGATGAAATGAATAGCAGTGACCACATGTAATCCACCAATTTTGGATGAAGTATTCCCAGCAGGAGCCAGCAAAAACACAGGCTAGCCAAGAAGAGTCTGACAACATGGTAAAACAAATTTTGAAGTCTATGACAAAATTTCATATTAATATGTTAAAATTAGGCTAATGTCAAGTTTTGGCATTTACCTTAGTTATGCCAAATTTAGAAGTCAGTTAGGATAGCTAAAAAAATATCAAATATGTTGTCAAGCACCCTCAACAGGCCCAATTGTTTGAGTTGGACTCTGTTCAAACATGCTGGTATATGCATAAATTGGCTAATTAATGCACGATTGTCATCATACATGTATTATCACGACCATATAGGTGAAAAAAAATGAGCCCCAAGACAAGAAATACACCAAATTTTAGTAACTCGACACCACCGCTTTACGGTAACCACACAATTTCAATCATTTTGTTTTCATTTACATCTTGTCACTGTTTCAATCCACCCCCTTTACATTAAGTTTATTTTCATTTTAGTCTAAATATTCAAAAATAAGATTATGGGGTTTTCCACAAATAGAGGTGAGGAGATGTGATAAAAACTGCTTCAAGAGTACATTTTATCTTGGAAGTGTAAATATTAAAATTAGCATATCATAAAATCATATTTTGGGAAATGTGCTTTTAAAAAGCAATATTAAAAATTGTAATCAACACTTTTAGAACAAAATATGATTTCTTCAAAAACAATTACAATATTTTTTCTACAACATAATTTATACATGACATATGAAACTATTGCACTGAAATTTCCACCTAAAATAATCGTAGAACTACTCCATTTAAAAGTTACATATTAAAAAAAAAAAGTTAATATTAAAAGAATTAAAATTTAAAATACAATTTACAAACATATATGCTTGTAATAAATAATTATTTACTTCATAAAGCTTCATTCTTATACAACCTTCATCCATATGGTTGTGATAATACACAGGTATAATCATTGCTAAACAAACAAAGTGGATAAAATGGACAGAGCGAGTTCAACAAAGATCAAGTATGGCTTCGGTATCCAGAGTAACTTTTTTTGCGTAAAGTTACATCCAAATTAATATTTGACATAGATGCTAATTTCAGTTTATCAATACAGTTCCATGAATGCTTTAATTTAAGAAGCTTGTCACCATGTTTTAGAATAATTGGACATCATATGGCACCCTATTTGCCACCCACTTTTAGTGTGTGAAGAATTGCACCTCATTTTACAAATTTCTGTGTACACATTTTTTATTAACATAAAAATCACCGGTGAAAACATTAGTTTGGATTTTAGTAGCTGCATACGATATTGCGCAAGCCACTTATTAAGTTCAACTGAATCATTGTATCCTTTTAATCACATCAAAAAATTCATGGGTTCTGCTGTAGCGCAACCTTCAAAGCTGATCAAAAGCAGAAAGAAAAAAAAATATTCAGAAGAATATTCATCCTTTTCCATCAATCTATTTCCCTTTGGTGCAAATTCATTATCCCCAGAGAAATGTAGCAAGGTCCTTAAAAAGGTACCTCACAACCTATTATAATTAATTTAGTTTGATTGTGAATGAAACAAAAAAAAACAAATACAGCACAGGTCAACAGTTGCCAAAATGGTGACTTAGTATTCAAACAATGAATGGTACCAGACCCCAACCTTGATGGTAGAATCCCCCTCCCCCACGAATGAAAAATTTACCCAATGTTAAAATGACTTCACGACTCAAGCATCAAATAGATTCATCATTACTGAGATAATGTTAACAGAAATATTTCAAGTGACATTCAACATAATAATAATATATCACGCTGTATTACTCGGGAAAAATCACTTCCTCTAAATCTTGCCCCAAAAGTACCTCAGCTAAAGGACTTTTTTCCCCCCTCTTGGAAAGCGTGAATACAGCAACTTTCTCATGAGTCAAAACTAGGAGTAAAAGGCAGCTAATAATTGGCCATATATAAAATTCCTTTTTTAGTTCATTATCTAGAGTGCATGATTGCAGAGAAATATAAACACAGCTGCTGCCAAAGAATAAATTTATACAATACCATGTAGTGCATATTTATGTAAATAAAGTGAGATAAGACAACATTACCAGCACTTATCTTTTATTCCTTTGAAAAATTTAGTTGTTCATCATTACAAAGTAGTTGAAATGTTTCGTAATTATTCACATAATATAAGGCACATGTTTAGTGGCTTCTTAGCTTATTAAAATCATCCTCTCTTTTCTACAAAACATATGAGTACTAAAGATCACAAGTTCTTGAGTAAAATTAGATTGTTTCCAGTAAGGTCAGTAAAAAAAGATGTCACTGGAAATATTCTCATGATTAAGGGTTCTTAGAACTGCACTCATGCATAAAGATAAGCTTCTCTTGTAAATGCATGGTCTAAAAAAAAGGGAAGGTATAAAATCTAGCTGCAATTCATCAGAACAGCAGATTGTAAATAGGCAAGAAGCCCGTAAACATGCGTCAAGCTCAAGCGTGCTGGCCCCTGCAATGCATAGTTACTTTGTTCCTCCGCTTTAGAATTACCTCTGAGCTGCCTTTGTTCAAACCTGCTGGTGGTACATTGCTGTTGGTTGTAATAAGTGTTTGAAAGGCAAAATAAGAGTTAATATTATTTAGTTTTTATCCAAAGACAGAATACCAACATTGTAATATATCTTATTCCAATTGTCAAATACCCAGCCTGCAATTTTTTCTTTTTAGTTTTACAGTAATAAGAGGAGTGTTATAATAAATAGTTAAAAAATTAAATGCAAAAATGTAATTGGAGCACAAAAATAAGTGAAAAGGAAAAATCTAACTTCTTTAAAAGGAATGTAAGTTTCATAATTAATTCTAAAGGTAGTTAGAATTTTTTTTTTTTTTTTTTTTTTTTTTAAGTTTGATTCTACCCATAGTGTTGCGATTGAATACAAGGGAATTACATAATTAGAAGATTGGTATTACTGATAATTCATTATTTGGGGGGAAAAAACTATCATCCCTGAGAGCAAACAATAGGGTTTGGCTCCATTTCATTGATACGTAATTCGTTGGTAACTGAGCATGTTTCATTTATCAGATCTTGAATGGGATTCAAAGAATGCTCCATAACTCCTTTTTGTACGGATCTGAGCAACTTAAAACCAGTTGAGCCATCTGGTCCTTTTGGTTGTCGAATAAGGATGAGCCGAGGTCCACCACCTTCTGATGAAATAGTACGTAAACGATTCAGTCGCTCAGGACGTTGCATTGGTTGACTCTCTCTGAAAATAAAATAATTTTTGAGAGAAAATAAATAATAAATTCCTTTATACAAGCTTATATTTTGCTTCCATAAGTACCTGGCCTGACAGAGATGGCGGTAGTTTTTGAAAAATATCCCTGTATTATAAAATAAGCAATCTATAAACCATATGTTTCAAGTTTGAGGATACCACATTGTTTAGTATTTCTTTGGCAGCCATCAATAGAGAATTTGTAAAATTTTCAGTGAATTTGTAAAAATGGAGAAAACTGGTCATCATTATGTGATACAATACTTTTATTTGAAAGGACTCAGCTCAATTAATATAAAATCTGAACTAGATTCTACTCTGAGTGAGTCTGTTCCTTCATTTACAACAGTAAAATATTGGGTAGCAGAGTTTAAACAAGGCTGTAAGAGCTGCCAAGATGAGCATCACAGTGGTCGCCCAAATGAGGTGACAACTCTAGAAATGGCGGAGAAAATCCACAAAGCGGTACTGGATGATCATCGACTGAAAGTGCGCAAGCTAGCAGACATAGTAGGCATTTCAAAAAGTGTGGTACATTGCATATTATCTGAAAATTTGGGCACGAGAAAGCTGTGTACGAGTGCAGTGTTTGCTCACACTCAAGCAAAAACAGTATCGTGAAGATGTTTCAATAGAGTGTTTAGCAAAGTTTCACAGCCACAAAGAAAAAAGTTTTTGCCGTTTTATAACCATGGATGGAACATGGATCCATCACTTCACACCCAAGACAAAAGAACAATCAAAACAATGGACTGAAAAAAGAAGGCAAAGAACGTTCCATCTGCAGGCAAGGTCATGGTGTCAGTTTTTTTGGGATGTGCGTGGGATAATTTTCATTGACTATCTTTAAAAAGGAAAAACTATCAACGACAAGTATTAGGCGAACTTATTGCAACATTTGAGTGAAGAAATCAAGCAAAAACGGCCGCATTTGGTTAAGAAGAAAGCGTTGTTTTGTCAAGACAATGCACCCGCTCACAAATCCGTTATTGCAATGGCCAAAATTAATGAATTAAAAGTTTGAATTGCTACCTCATGCACCCTATTCACCAGATTTAGCCCCTTCGGATTATTTTCTATTCTCAAACTTGAAAAAGTGGCTCAGTGGTCAAAGATTTTTCAACAACGAAGAAGTGATATCGACAATTAATGGCTATTTTGAGGAGCAAGACAGTTCTTATAATAAAAAGAGTATCAAACTTATTGAACATTGCTGGGAAAAGTGTATAGAACAAAAAGGAGGTTATGTTGAAAAATAAATATTTTTTTCCCCCAAAATTTTCGTGTTTTCTTTATTGCATTGAGTACTTCTGGAACCATCTTCATACACTCAAGTTTCCTTTTTCTAGTATAGAAAGTTAATATAGATGGAATCATATTGAAGACAATAAGAATATTAATTATATATAAAATATGAAATAAAAATCCTTATTTATGATATAAGAAATACAGCCTTAGTTCAATTTGTAATTGCTTGATGGAAAATCTGTTACTCATATTTTAAATTTAAATGCATAAAAATTCCCTGACAAACAATATGAAAGTTGTTTAAAAGTAAATATATTAAAGTAAAAATCAAAATTCAGACAGAAAAGAATAAAACTCAATTAAGAGAAAAAATGTGGTTTAATAAATAAAATTTTAATTATAAACATAGCGCTAATTTTATAATACAATTTTCATACTTACAGAATTAGTGCTTAGTTAAACTTTTAAGCAACTCAAATTTTTTCAAAACACAAAACTGACAGTAACAAAAAGCTGATACAACATGAGTATATTTTTAAGTTTAACATAAAATTCGCCGCCCCCCGCGCCCCCTGAAACTATTCCGTAATAAAATGTTTTGTATTCTTGAAATGAATTCAAAGGGAACATATTTATATTGCGACAAGAGTCAATTGGCTTGACCAATATTAGAAACACTACTGAGTGTAATGGAAAACTATTCTCAATTTCGAAGAAATAAAAGCTTTCAAAATTTGACACTAAAAGCCTAATGAATAAACAGATATTTAACTTTGACGAGTCAAGATTTATATACAAAATTCACCGAGTCTAGCTACCAAAACCGAAGCAGCAAAACAAGAACTTCCCTGGCTACAAGGATAGTTAGGAAAACACTGACAATTTTTGCAAGTAGCAAAAGCTCAAAAGCAGGGGTGGGCAGATTTTTCCAGGGTACGGGCTATTTCTTATTTTTTCCAAGGAGTTGCGGTCCACCCAATGTCAGTGGCGCACACAAGGGCAGGGGAGGGGTCCACAGGTCCAGACCCTCCCTCATAACCCTTCATTTTTTTCCGATTCGTTAGTCCCATGTATATAGTATGTAAAATATAATGAAGTATTTGATATTAGTAATTTTTTATTAATTAATGTTAATTATTCATTTAGTAATTTATTTTTTGCTGTTTTTGTTCCCGACAACCGGCAAAATCAAAAAAATATGTTTGGCTGCGCATTGGTAAACCTTCAACCTTCGTACCCCCTCCCTTTAAAAATTCTTGTGTGCGCCACTGCCCAATGTTGTAGGTGTGGTGAGGTAAAGAAAAGATTATTATTATAACTTAATAATAAGTACGGAGTATGTACTTACATACAGAACTAAAATAAAATAAAAAAACACTTAAAACCACGTTTAACGCAAAGAGTAAGATACAAACTTAATAATATTAGTCCCAAATGTAATTATATCAACTGATGCATTTATTATGAAACAATTCAAAATGCATTTTAAAAAATAAAACATTTCTATCTCAAGTTAGTTTTCATTGTTATAGTCAATAGAAGACTTAGTCTGCGAACAGTTAGTAATTATGTACGGAAAATTCAAGATCGGCTAAGTGGTAAAATTTTCAGGTGGTCACCCCCAAATGTCTTGGCGGTCTATCAGTTGATCGCGATCGACTTAATGCCCACCCCGGCTCAAAAGGATCTTGTAATGATTCAAAATTTTAACAGCCTTTAAAACAGTTTCAATAAATACCCTCCAAGTAAAACATTATGGTTTTGTACATGGAGAAGCAAAACATTTAAAGATTAGGTTTTTTAAGGAATTCATTTCTTCAACAGATAATTATTTTTAAAGAAAATAAGTCTCCCAGAAAAGCAGTTTTATTGCCACATAATGTTTCAATATACTCTAATGCAGAAAAGCTTCAAGATGCTGACATTAGGGCAATGTTCCTGCTCCCCTCCTTCCATTTAGCCACCACTATATATAAGGGATAAAAAAGGATTAAAAAAAAAACTATTGCAAGAAGCTACTGTTTACAGTGATAACAAAACAAGTCAAACTTGAAACATCAGGGCAAAGGATCTTGCTTTTTGGGTCACAAGGGCCTGGACTGACATAAGGCTGACCTTCGCCAAATCAAGAAGGAAATTGCTAGACAATGATGAAAGCTTGAAAGTGGAAAGAAAGCATGTAGAACCAAAGACACCATTCTACTTTTAATGCTCCCTGGATATGAGAATGTATCTTTTCAAGAAAATTGAAAGTTATATGATCATCAGTACAAAATAACTTATAAAGAACTTGTCAATTGTGATGCCAATAGAATTGAACACAAGCACAAACTGTTCAGCCTTGCAGAATTTCACATAATGGAGTTAAGACTCCAGAAACCAATTTAATACATTCAGCAGCAAGATGCTGCAAAACACAGCATAATGATGAACTTAAATATATATAGATTACAATTACATAAATTTTACAAATCACCACAAGATTGAACTTTTTGCAAGTATATTTAACTTCAGATAGTTTAACTTTTTTATTTCACAGTTTAATCTTCTGTTGAAGCCTTTTTAGAATTAATCTATTTTTGTTGCTAAACATGATTATTAAATTAGTTATGTATAAATTGCATAACACAGCTCAACATATAATAGATGTTTTCTTCACACCTTCCTTACATCAGACATTTTGCTTTCAATAATCAAAAAGGTTCTCATACCTGTCATTTTTACAAAACTAAATTACATACACAAACTTTTAAAAGATTGATAAATTTAAAAAAAAATTTAATCAGGCCAGTTTTTTTCTTAATTTTTTTTATCAGTTTCCAAATATGTTCAAATACAAGTGAGAACAAAAAATTCTTTAAAAAAAAGTACAAATCAGGAAACAAAATTAAAACCCTTCAAGAAGGATTTCCTAAGCCGCCCCCCCCCCCCCCTTTATTATTCAGGTTACTAAGGAATTAAGAGAAAAATTGTCATAATAAAATTTAAAAGTTGAAAAATTAATATTTTAGGGCTCATGGATTAATATTCATGTACACAAAAAACTTAAAAACTACAAAGTTTAAAGTTAAAAGAAGCTCTTAGTTTTACATTTTTCGTTAATTTACTACTATAAATAACTTACCCAATTTTCACAACACTACAAGCAGAATATTTTCCAGTGCGCTGATGGTGAACAACAATGAATTCCACTTTATCTCCTGATTGTATATTTCCCTCACCCTTAACTTCAGACATATGGAAAAACAACTTCTTGCCTTCTTCAGCTTCATAGGTCAAAAATCCAAAATTTCCTTTAATTGTATCAACAGTAGCCTTTGAAAATATAAAATACAATTTATAATATGAAAGACACAAATGCTATGGAAATTTTGATATATATAGTAAAATACATTTAACATGAAAGCGCTTATGACGAAATATCAGTTAACATAAAATAATACAACAGTCCTGATAAACTACAATGCATTTTTTTTTCTCTAAACACGAGACGAAAATTACTTAACACAAAAAGATTTCCCTTCTGGGAGAAAGAGGATATTGAAACTGAACTGACACTTAACGAAATGTTTGAGAAAATTTCTGTATTTTTGGACTGTCCTACTGCACCATCGGAAGAATTATTTGCATTAGCTGACAATAATGAGCGTACAGCCCCAAATATGGCAAAAAAAAAAAAAAAAAAATATTTTGGAGTTTGTTCAAAGCTAAAAAAAATATCATTGATGCAGATTCGAATGACAAAAATGAAATGAATAATGCAGCTACTGTTCCCAAGTCATCTGAAATGAGGAACATCAAAAGTATGCACTGTTATTTAGATGCACATTTCAATGGTGAAATGAATAACAAAATGGACATCAAACAATTTGTTAATTATTTGATGCTAAAAAAGACAATACAAAAAAAATACGATTTTCTAAAAACTTCATAAATATTTTGTTTTTCAAAAACTTGAAAATTTTGCATTAAATTTCATTAAGTTTTTGTTTCATTGATTTTAATTAAATACAAGCATATATACTTATCTATGAAAAATGTACTCTAATAAACTTAATTTTGTTGAATATACGTTTTTTTCTTTGCAATATCTTTTAAAACAAAACAAAAAAAAAATTTCATCATGAAAAAAATATTTTAGTCCCATCAATTTTGTGTTAAACAATTATCTTTGTATACAAAAATAAAAAATTTAAAACATGAAAGCCAAACATTGTACTGCCTTAAAAATTTTACTTTTTTTTTTTTTAATTTCTAATTAAAAAACTTTTTTTTCAGTAAATGTATTATTTATTCCTCAAAAGTTACCATTTGTATTTCAGTGAAAACTAATATACAGTTTTTAGCAATAATTATCAAATACAAAATTATCTAAGAATGATAACATAAATTTTAATCAGGTTATATTACTTTCCCCTCCCAATATTTGACAGAAACTTTACATAACATAAAATTAAATTTTACTCTTAACCAATTAAAAGCATTACTCCTAAAGAGGATAATAAGTTATTATATTTTAAAAATTCAGTTATATCTAAGTAGCAACAGAACCACTTCAACTAAGATTTTTTCTCCCAAGAAAAATCTAAGATTATATTATAAATGTGAAAGTTTGTGCGTCTTTCACGCAAAAACAACTGAATGGATTTTAATGAAATTTTACAGTAATATAGTTTATATATCAGAACACATAGGCTATAATTTATAAACATATTATGTGAAGTGTCCAAAATATAACGATATTTGTCAAGTAAGTAGGAAAAAATTATGCCATCTGCAAGCAATTCTGGTGTGCGCTGTAAAAAAGCCCATGTCAGCATATATCTATCTTTTATTTGTGAAGAAAACCTTTTTGTTTTGGCTATTCAAGGTGCTCGTTTCTAATTAATTCCTGTGATCAGCATAATCCCTTATTTTTTTTTTATTTCAGAATAAAACTAAGTTTTGAAGGGAGAAGTTGTTATAAATCTCTCTTTATTTGAATGTTTTTTTTTTTATTATTCTGCACATTTGGTAGTAAGAAATTGATCTTTTTTCAAAATAAATGCTTTTATCAGTTCTGGTACTTAAAGTAAATAAACTTTCTCTTTCACACTACATCATTTGGACAAATTTTCAAAATTTGTTTGTGTTTAGTAGTTAATATTATAATGCTATAATTTTAATTAAATAGGCAGATATAGAATTTTTAAGTATAAAAAATAATTATAACAACTGTACTGTATTTTTGGAGTAAGTGAGTGAATATTAACGCCGCACTGTTCAGTTACACAAGGAATTTTGGCAGCGGACCACGTAATTTTGAACCATGGTCTAGTGACATGGACGACACCTGAGCTGGCATCCCCTTCTCCTAACTACCACACCACACCAACTTAGAAGGAATATTCTACCAATACTTAGCAGAAAATTTCTTTGAAATCCACTCTTCCAAGATATATGGCAGCACGGATTCTATGATGAGTATTTTAGCGGGGAAGGCGAATAAATTTGTAGCAGATATTGTGTTTTCAGTGGATTGCAAAGATTATTATTTTTGTCCCGAAAAATAGTTTATGTCAAAATTTAAGTGTCTTATGTTTTTGTAAGTTAATGAAGACCTTAGAAAACGATTTGACTATTTATTTTAAGTGAACAGTGTATATAATTAATTTTACAGTGGAATATCTTTAATTAATTTATTAGCTCTAATGGATTAAATTTCCTAAAGTGGAGTATTTTGTTTATGTATATCCCTCAATTTTCAATGTAGTGATCCAAAAAAAAAAAATATTGTATGAAAAAAAACTGCAGTAAATCATAATGTGGTAGATAAAGTATTAACGTGCATCGCTCCCCTACACGGCAGGTCTTACAAAGCTCTAATAAAGCTCGAGCTATGAAAGTAGCTAAACATTTACCAACTTGACTCTATTGTTAACATTTCGCTATGTTATTCATTAAATCGCCATTATAATTTAAGAAAAGGCTTTGCTTGCGAATTACAATTTTACCATAAAATAAATACAACAGAAAGTAATATTAATGTATTACACCTTCAGATATAAATTATTTACACTATTTTACGTGTTCATTACACGAAACTTTTAACAATGTGTTACTTTTGCTGAGCAGAGATCAGCTTAGGGAGGTATTTTCAAAAATCGACCCTGAAGAGTGTTACAGAGAGTTATAAATAAAAAAAATTCCTTTTTATCAGCTATTAGACCTACATATTTAGAATTTAACAAAGGTGTTTTTTTTTCTTTCTTTTTTTTTTTTTTTATTCAACTGAGATATCAAAAAGCTTTTTTTTGTTTAATTTGCAATTCACGTAAAATTAACTCATTAAAAACTTCTTTATCCTTCAATCTGTGTTGTTTAATTTTTCAGTTCACCCATGCGAAGAACAGGTATACCAGCTAGTATGTTCATATTATACGATTAAATTGTGTTAAGTTTGAAATCGAAATGTTTTGTCTTTTTACTAAAGTAAAAGAAGGATATTTTAATGCTGTGATTCTGGACATAATTTACAATAATTATGAATTAATCTTAATAATGGTAATAACGGTCATTATATACCTTAACATTTTGAAAAAGAAAAATTCCAGCAATAAATTTTTATTAATATATTAATGAATACACACCAATCTCTAAACATAACATTTCATGTACAATCACTTTTTTTAAAAATTAAAGGATAAATATACATAAAAAGAATTACCTGAATTCTTGTTCGAATAGCTTTGACATTAACGGCACGTTCTTTTCCATCCTTAGTGACTCCAATCTGGAACTGTACAACATCTCCTTTCTGAAGAAATTCATGTTTATCATCTAAACTAGTTATACCAAACTCATACTCAGCCAAATCTTCATCCATATTTTCAGCTGTAACATAGAATGTCTTTATTTAATGAAAGCATTAACCTATACGTAATTTTGCTGTATTAAAAAAATGTTACAAAGGCAAGACACAATTTGTACAGTTAAATACTAATTACATTCCAATAATATAAAGCAATGATTCATTCCACAATTTTTAAATACTACATACTATAAATTGATGAAAATTGTAGACATTTTTTTAATAATGCATACATGCTGACTAGACTTCATAAAAAATCTTAGAAAAGCTGGACATGTCTTTCAAAGGTCTTAGTTTGAATATCATTCCCTCTTTCAGAGAAAAACAAACACAAACATTAATACACAATAACAAATTTTATTTAGCTACTGAATTCTCAGTCCATTTTATAAACCGAAGACCTAAATTTCGATACAACAATAAAGTAAACTAAATGTATAACACAAAATTTTTTAAGTTTTTTTAATATCAGTTTTCCTTTATGGAACTAAATATTTAGAAATAAATATGCAACATAAATGTAAAAAAACTTTTTAAAAAACATACGATTAAAATTTTAACAGCACATGCAATTAATAACATTAAAATACTTTGGAAAGGATTACAAAATGTAATATATTACATTTTAAGAAACAACACTGAACATTTTTAAAAGTTTTTTTTACAGTTAAAATATCATACTGCAAGTACATTTAATTACAATTTCTCTAAGAATTATTTGTCTCAATGGATATGTCCCAAAACAGGTTGTCCCTAGATTTTGTTGGATATTTAAAACTTGGATAAAGGGAATCAATCAGAATGCTTGTTTTTTAATAATTATACTCAGCAAGTAATTGGACACAACTACTCCTTTAAAATGAAAAATCTGCAAATCAGAAGTACATCATTTCTTTCTAGGCTTTATTTATAGTATTTTTTATTTAATGGTTAGAAAAGAGAGTCCCCTTTAAAAAAAAACAAACAACAGTGTTTTTTATTTTGATTTATTCAGTTTTTACAACTAAATCAATTAAGGGAAAATCTTGTAGCTTAATTTAGGATAGTGGTACATATTTTTTTTTTATAATTGCTCACATAATCTAGAAAACATTTGAGTATATCTCTGGGGTTCACAAAACACAATTCGAAGAACAACCAGGTGGAGTACATATACATAAATATACTTTGGAAAAAAATATAAATTCATACAAATTTGAATTGCATAATTTATTTTCAAATGTGGAAATGTTAAAATCCTAAATGAATCCAGCATTTAAGTTTCAAAAAAATTACAAAATAACAAATAATCTAAAGTTTTTGTTAGAAAAACACTATTTGCCTGTATTGATGCAAGAATCCTTAATTTCATCTGCAATTCATTTCAATGTAGAACTCATAAAATTGTAAGTTTACATTGAGCTACAATCAATTTAAAATATGCAAATATTTAGTCATATTGTTTTTCATCTACACTAAAATAATTTTTTTAAAAAACCAAAAATTTAGAATATTTATATTTCCAGAAACAGGCACAAATTGAATTTAAAGTACAATACCCATGGAAAACAATTTTATTTTATAATGGCATTTTACCTCTCGAAAATATCACACAATTAAAAAAAAAACAGCAAAAAATTACCATGAGAGGCTAAGCGAACTTTTCCAGGATACAACTCTTGATCAGGGTTGAAACATCTCAGAGGATGAATAACAACACCATTCAACACTTCAGCTTGTATTTCTTCTTTTGGTATAGTATTTGGAGCCAATTTACGGACACATTCTGCACTTAACTTGTTACCTTTGTGGGTAACACCATATTCGACTTCCTGACCTACCTCCAATGCTGAAGGATTTCCATCAAACACACTGGAAAGATATATTAATATCTATCTAAAGTCGGATTAAATTTGTTAATTTTTTTAACAATAACCTAAATATCTAATCTTAATTTTGCAAATCATTCATGCTTCTATGAATACAAGATAGAAATTTTAAGAGTGACAACACAAATTGAACAAAATGAAGCTGAATTTATATACATGTCTTAAGCTAATCCCAAACTAAATATTCCTTTCAGTCCTTGATGAGAATTTTGCTTGACTTAACAATGAAGTATTGTCACAATGCAGCCCCATTGTGACAACACAAAGAAAACAATATTATCGATAGTACTTGGTGCAAATTCTACAATTACTGATTGAAAAGTGACATTTTCAGCATAATCCTGAATGCAAAATTGAAAATTATAATTATTGCAATGGAAACAGAACAAGGGGAAATAATCGAACAGATATTGGACAAAAGAGGAAGGGAAATATTTCTGGTTTTGATCATTGGTTAAGAGTATTTATTCTTCATAGTAAATAAAATAAACACTTCTAGCTAAACATGATTTTGAGTATGATTGCAATACATACTAATTATTACAATAAATTAACAAAAGATTTGAAGAAAAATTTCACATTGCAGTACAGCTAGATATCAGCACTGTTATAACAAAATGAAGAATGTTAACATTAAATCTATTGAAATTACAAGCTAATACACCCAACATGACTCCAAAGTTTGGAATGAATATAAAGGTGGGACTTGTGAGCTTTATTAAATAAATTAAAAACTGCATTAAAAAAAATGGGTTTTATAGGATCATTTGTTTTTAACACATTTAGAATAACAAAAAGCTTTAATTTAATGCATGAAAAATAAGCTACATCACAGAATATGTACTTAAAGAACATTTTAAAATTATTGTAATATTTATGTTTGCATTTTAAACAGCTGCTAATGATGTTCTAGTATTTTAAAAGTGAATAAGTCTATCTGTTTTAGGTAGCACAAAACAGATATCTGTTACAAGATAAATTCTAGAGAGAACAAAGATTCAATTGAAACTGATTAGAAATGGCCGAATAATGGTCAACTAATTTGATTTATATTTAAATGTTCAAGATATGATGGAATTGCTAATTGAACCAATGGAGTAATTTTGATCTTCTCACTTTGTTTATTATTAAGTCTACTAGAGACAGATAATGAGTTCATAAAAAAAATTCATAAAAACAAAGCATACAAGCAATTAAAAAAATAGAGGAGTGATTTTGAGAGTATAAATGCCCATTATACACAAATTATTTATGTGTAAGAAACCAATATAAAATTTTAAAAACTCTTTAAGTGTTGGGTCAATATCATAATTTCTCTCTTACAGTAAAATATGATAGTTTTTCACTCAGATGCTTTAAAACAAAAACTATTTAATTCTTTTTTGTTTTTCACTTTGAAGAATGCTAAAAAATTTTTTATTTTATTCATAAATTTCTTTTTTTTTTTAGAATCAACTCCAGCTAAAAAATTAATTTCTTCCCAATATTTTTAATTTCCTCTCAACACAAATTTTACATGTTCCTATTAATTTAAATTTTTAAAAAATACAAAATATTATACCCACAAACCGTTTTTAAACTGTTACTAAAAAGAAATATGTTGATGTACAAAAAGATTTTATAATAATAGAAACAATTAATTTACCTGTAATGGAAAAATACTTCTTTATCATGATCTTCAGTTTCAATAAATCCAAAAGTATCTTTCAGAGCAGCCACAAAACCTCGATGATTGTATTTGAAACCATTCCGTACTTTAGGCAAAATTCTTATATGCTTGGCATATAGCTTATCATCCTTATTCACAACTAAAAACTCAACCTATAAACATAAATTTCAACAATTAGAATAGATGAAGGAACACAAAATTAAAATCCATTCCAAATACAACTGACTTAAAAGCACTTGATTTTTCAAAATTACTATAAATATTTGAGCAGTCTGCATTCATCATTACTCTCAAATTATACATATATTTTAAATATATATATATGTACATGATTTATGAAATATGTTTCAATAAGCATGACTGACAATCAATATACTATTTATTTCATAAGTCATACTCAAACGCTGAAAATTAGACTAATAAAAGAAAGTTGAAGCTATAAAACAAAATTTTTAGGAATCCTAAAAAAAATTCATGCTTAATACTATATCAGCATAATTTTTTATCCCTATAATTTTAAAGAAATATGTAACATAACTTGAAATAATACAAAAATTATTGTATACAACTCACTTTATCACCAGGACGGGGATATCCTCGTGATTCACAATCTAAGTTTGAAAAATAAATTTTTTCCTTCGTACCATTTTTATTACAGACAATGACACCTTCATTGAAAGTTTCCTCGCCATTTTCCTCCATTTTTCTATTAGGTTTCTGAGGACTATCCATGCTCCAACGAGAAGGCGCTTCCTTTTCAACAACCCCAATTACAGTATAATCATCAGCACCAAGCTGATCAGATTTTGAAGAACCATTCATTATAGGAGTAGTGTATTCTATAGTTCCAGGAGGTAATATTTTGACTCTGATTGCATGACTTCGGCCAGGTGACGTAGGATCCTGTAATGAAAAATTTAATGGTGAACAAAGGAATAAAGGGGAGGAGTTATATTCTACAATCAAAACAAAGGAATTTATGCCTGTTTTAACTTTCAATAATTAAAAGTTTACCCTTATATTAAAATCAATAATCCAATAAACTAAGAATGGCAATTCACTACTGTTGGAAATAAGCTTACAATTTTCTGTCTCACCTGGAATTTCCATGTGACGTATTTTTGCCACTGAAGTATAAGCAAATCATGATGCTATTCCACATCTAATTTGCTTAAAGTTTTGTATAAAGTCTCTTTTTCTTATGGCATTGGTTATTGCCATACTATATAAAGACATGCAATTTGCTTATCAATCATTATTATGAATGTTTTAAACATGTTTGCATGATTTAATACTTGATTGTTTAATTTTAAGAATTTAACTTTTTATGCAAACATTAATAAATTTAATATATAAAGTTTCCAGACATAGGTTTATTTAGAGTTTTGTAATGGTTCTCAAGCTTCTAAGTAAATGATCAAAGATTAATTTCAATTATAATTTACATCAACTACTCTATTGGAGATTAATCATTAGTTCCATTACAATATATAAACTTAAGAATATACATCAAATTTTATAGTTTTGTACATTTGAACTATCCATCTTCATATGAAAGTAGTACTAGTAAATAAAAAAATCTCAACCCCCCTCCTTCCCAGTTATTTCCATTTAAACTTCCAAATAAAGATTATATATGAAGTGCACAATGCTGTTGATAATGGTTACTTTAATTATCAAACCCTGATATGGTTAAAAAAAAAGCCGATGCCTCATTTGCCAAACTTTTACTCTATCTAGCTAAGACTCAGGTTTAATTAAATTTATTATACAACAGCTTCCATTTTAATTAACATAAAACTCTTTCTTAGCTATTAAACCATGATTGACCAATTACACACTGAACAGAAATGATACTCTTTTGCCATAATAATGTTATTTATCTCTCAAAAAGCAAAAAAATACACACTAATAATTCAAAAACACTATTATTTACCTGGACTACAGTGAATTCAACTTCATCTTGAACTTTAACGGGTTCTTCAAGATTTATCAGTTCACATAAACGAAAATATAGGCGCACTTCCCGTTGGCCATATGTTATAAAACCAAAACTTTCCTTTAATGCAGTAACAAAACCCTATAAGTAAAGAATAACATCAGATATGAATAATTCTTACAGTGAATGAGAAAATTTTCTAATTTAAATAACTGAATGATTCTAAAGTAGAAAATATAAATATTTTCCCCAGATGGAATTGTAACATGCATTTAATGAACAATTTAAAAATTTTTTTTAATGAGGGAACAATATTTTTAAGTGTCAAAATAATGGCAGAAGTTTATAATTTCATTAAAATAAAAACATAATCTCTATACCATAATTAATTTAATGTTTGTGAAGAAGCATTGCAAAGTTTTATTTTAAGAATGATTAATCTTTTAAAGACATTTCAGTATTGTATTTGACTTTATAAAACATTCCAATTGAATTTTACTTTTAAAAAAAAAAACAATATTAAACAAAAAAAACTCTTGTAAAACACTAGTTTAACACAAAACTAGAAGGAAAATATTCTAACTTTAAAAAAAATTCATCCCATTTGAAATTTAAAAAACACAGAAACATCTGAAAGGAGAGAAACGTACTTGTTCACGTTTTTCTTTAGTAAAGTTAATTCCATTATCAAGAAGCTCAATATTAGTAGCTCTCTGTAGATTGTCTCTTCGGTCAGTAGCCACATTAAATTGCACCCAGTCACCAACTTGAAGAGTATACTCAACTTTTGGGTCACGCTCTCCAAAAGGGAAATATAGTGTCCTGAATAATAATAAAAATAACAATGATTGATTTGAAACCTGAAAGAGGGCAGGGTACAAAAAGTCGAAAGAAAAAAAGCACAATTTTATTCAATACTGAATGAAATTTGAAATACAAAAATGGATCTCATTAATGTGTAGTAATAATCTTTACTATAAAAATTAATCTTAATAACATCTTAAAATTATTTTATTAATAATTTAAAAAAAATTTCATATGGGGGTTATTTCTTAAAACTATTGCAGTAATAAAAAACAAATTTCAAACAAACAGAATACAGTAAACCCACAGTAATTTGGAGATCCCTAAATCCTTATATGATGTTTGCCTCGATCAACAAACCACTTTTTTAGGGACAGTGTTGGGGGTAAACATACACCGTCAAGTTGTTTGTCACATAAATACAATTACTTTTTAATTTTTGGTATAATATGTGAATACATTTTTTGACTTTAATTACAAATGGAAAAATTCAAACAGATTTCATTTTACAGAATATATTAATAAAAATCAAAAGAATAAATATTTGGTAATTCTACAAAATCAAATAGTTTAAAATCTTGAAGTGTTTGCGACCAAAATGTATCCATTGCGAAAATATGCCGAGATACAGAAGGCACGTACAGAGTGTGATTTTCCAATTCACACTTATTTGTGTAGTAATATCACTCTCATTTGTTATTCTTGTATACTCACCTCGTAACAAACCATTTTTATTTTACAGTTGAACCTCCATTTTATGAACTTTTTCCTCGAACCAAGAACATTTTATGATTTTCTTCATAAAATGACTTCCAATTAGCGAAGAGTTTTTTCTATTCAACGAACTTTTTCTCTTGCAATTCGATTTTCTTCCCCTTCCTATTTTAAAAATATTTCTGGACATTTCAATAAATTATTCACCCTTTTAACCCATTTTATAGTGATCAATAGCCTTAAACTGATTTTATCAGGGGCCTAATTCACTGAAGGCAATAAAATCTTCATAATTTTCTGAACAAAAAATTCGAACAAAATTAGCAGATCTTATGAGCAATTAAACTTAAGGATGCATGTGGTAATGTATGCTTAAAATTACTGGTTATAAAATAATATAGGTTTAAAAATTATTTGTAGACTTAAAATTAGAAAATGCCATAAAATTCCTTAATTTTAATGTAAAATTATTTTTTAAAGTTGAAAATACAGTGTATTAGTCCCCCTCCCCCTTGGAGATTTCTTTTTTATGGGTAAGATACGTAAAATAAATAGATATTATACAAAAAGGTGCGAATAATTAAATTTTATAATAATATAGTGTTTATGAATTTAAAATTTGTTTTTGTGCTAATTGATGCACACAACATTTCTTTCAATGCTAACCAAATTCTAAGAGGAATGGATAAAAGCAGTAAAATCACAGAACACCTATTCTCATATTGCCTGAAATAAAAAGTATCCTGAAGCTTTAAGAGCATATGCCCATGTTAATATCAGTTGACCCAGTTAAAGTGAACTTCATTAATTTACGCGTGTTACTCAACCTTATACATTATCTGCTTCAATTCTCAGACAAAATACTAAATACTATAAAAAATTAATGTCAATATTCTCTTGTCTTGAAACATTTAAGTATAACAGACATAAGACTTCATCTAGTTGCATGAAAAAATGCTAATTGAACAATCCATTTAAAAGTTGTGCGATACATTCATCTTCAGAGTCAGTTTAAACGGCGATTCGTACATGACCCATCCAGCAAAAGTAACATTTGTTGATGATGCATATATGACAGACTTGCCATGAAAAGTTAATCCTAGCAGCCATTAAAAAAATTACAACTAATAAATGCAAATAAAAAACAATGAGTTATATTCTTTCTTTCCCTACAACTAAAATAATGTAAAAAAAACAATGAGTTATATTTTCTTTTTTTCCCTACAACTAAAATAGTGTAATGTATCGATTTGAATGGTCTTTTGAATAATTATTCACCATTTTGCTTCGTCTTATTTCAAGACAGTATTTACAGTGTTAAGTTGTGCATTTTCTCCTATTTTATAAGTTTTATTTAATTCAAATATGCTGGAGTTCCTATTAGATCATATTAATGAAGTTCTTCAATAATATGAATTTAATTTCATATTTTCAAAATACAATTCTTATATAACTTATGAAAATACTTATTATAGATATCTCAGTTTCCTAAAGATGATATAAAAACTATTTGCAGCACCAAAAGAAAAAAAAACTTAAATTTTTATATATATATATATATATATATATATATATAT
>BMAV01022067.1:135367-160403 GCA_019973955.1 Trichonephila inaurata madagascariensis
ATATATATATATATATATATATATATATATATATATATATATATATAATACACTATATAATTATTATTATTACTTAAATTTAAATCATGGATATTAAAATCTATGATTAAAAATGAGTTGCAAAGGTGAACTTTTAAAATTAATACAGAGTTTTGAATATGATTTAACATTAAACATAAAAAATACTTACTCTTCATGTTGATGACAGCGAATTTTTCCAGGCATTGCATCAGTTGTACGGGATCTCCCTTTCTCTAATGCTTCAATTATTTCACCACATAGTAATTCAGGACTTACATCTTCAAATATCACAGTTCCCAAAGGCAAAGTAATTACATTTACAGCAACTTCTTTGCCCTGAATTTTTTTAAAAAGGCATTAATTATATATAAATGCATAATTCAAGAAAATTAGAAAAAATATTTCTTTACCACATGTTATTAAAGAGTAAAATAATTAATTAATGAAACTTACTATATTAAAAAAAGCCACATTTACTATAATAAAAACCACTAATTACATAATTTATACAATAAATAACAGTAATTTAATTATAAAGTATACTTACATTTCTGGTTTGAATACTAAATTCAACATCATCACCTAGAGCAAGATTTCTAAAGCCTTTACATTCGCTAGAGTGAAAAAATATCTTAAAAAGAAAGAAAAAAAAAGTTGAATTATTTTTAGTTTTTCCTAAGAAAATATATTCTAATAACTAAATAAACATTAAAAACTCACTTCCTTGACAACATCAGCTCTTTCAATAAATCCAAATGTTTCTTTTAGAGCACAAATTACACCTTGAAAACGAATTGGCAATTGTTTTTCTAAGCGAATGTTTCGAGCTCTCAAGTTTCCAGTATTCTTGTCTGTAGCAATTCGAAAAGTAACCTTATCATGTGGATGAAGCTCACATCCACTATCAACATCATCAACAGAATAAGGTAAAAAGAAACATTCCCCACGATTTTCATATGCAACTCTACCCTATAAACATGAAATACAGATAATTTTTCCTTTTAAATTTAAAATTCACATAGCAAAGAAAAACAGCATTCTCATCAAATTACAAGTTTATATGCCACTTTCATATAAAAAAACATTCCGTTAATTATTAATTTCCTTACAAAAAAAAATTATATTTTAACCATTAATTTATACAAATTTTACAACAAATATGCTATTTCTTACTGTTTTCAAACACAGTGTCCAAACAATTTACATTGCCATTCCTCTATCCATTTCCTTCCTTCATGATTAAATGAATGTCTTATCTTTATAATGAAGATGTCAGTTATTTCATTAATTTCATGCAGCACGCTGTTTCATCCAAAAAATTCACTATACATGTTCATTCTTGCAGATAATTTCCCTTCTTTCACATTTAATCAGCATATTTAGTAATCATTTTCTACAGTTGAGAAAAATATTACTGAAATATTTCAAATTTTGGGCAATGGGCAGTTACTCTTCTCATATACTTCCAAGAATATACTTGATGTGAAGAACTAAGGCAAAGATGCAAATTAATTTCATGAATATAGCAATTACAGTGATGATAATATTGAAGAAAACTATTTCAACATTGAATCATAACATATATCTGACAACAATCCGAAAGAGTTATTTGAGGATTAAGCACTTTTATTGTCACAACAAAGCGGCAATAAAATTATATACAAATATCTCAAAAATGGGGGGAAAAAACATTGTGCAAGTTTTTTTTAAACAAGAAACAAAATATTATTGAGGAATTTTTTAGAACATACAACCTGGCACAAATATAAAAATACATATACATAAAAGTATAGATCATATACTAAACAAAACAGATCAGATTTTTTTTGGTTGTTATTGGCTAATAATATTAAAACTTAAATTTAACTATAGTCATGTATAATTGGTTTATTAACTTGGCTTTTATCATTATAACAATATACCTTTCTTTCATAAAAGTGAAACTAGAAAAAAAACTATGTCATCAAAAGTACTACAAACACATATTAGTGCAAAAAATTAAAGCATCCATTAATAGTAAATATTTAGTATTTATATACTTTTTTCTAATCTTACTTCAATATTGTCTTTAACTTCTGTAGTAATAAAACCTGATACTCTCTCTTCACACATGATTTCACACACTTCAGGAGTAATTTTACAAACAGAACTAGCAATTGGTTTTCCAGTTCGTCGATCATAAGTCATTTCAAATTCAACAGCATCTACCCAAAATATATATACATATATATATATTTTATCAAAAAGCATTTCTATATTTAAAATATTTAAAAAAAAAGTGTTCTCTAATATCTATTATATCCTATTATTAACATTACTTACATAAATCACAGTACATAAAAAAACACAACAAAATGTAATATAAATTATTAGTTATCTGGTACTTCTACAAATTCCAAGCCTACAAATAAAAAATAAGAAAATAAATGTAGTAACAGTTTTAAACAAATATATTACAACTATAAATACTTTATTCTGTGACTATTGAAGTATAATGAAACTAATAGTTTCTTGCATTACTAGAATGCTAGTTCAACTTAGAAATGTTCTTAATATAAACTTATATATAAATAAAACTTTAAAAGCTTTAATTTACCAGAATTCCAACAGCAAATTACTTCTTAAGTACATAGCAAAACAAAATTAAAATTTATTTGTAAAAATGTAATTTGATAAGAAAAAGAAAACTTACCACCAAGTTTTAAATGTTCGATGTTACCAGAATATTGACTATAATGAAAAAAAAGTCTTGCTTGCCGTTCACAGCATTGGATGAAACCATAAGAATGCTAGAATGTTTTAGAATAAGGAATATTAAGGAAAAATCCAATTTAAGAAAGTAATCTGAAACTCTTTTTACCTTAAGAAATTACTTTATAATATATATTTCTATAAAAAAAACTTTCTACTTTGTTATTAATCTTTGCATCAATATACATCTTCACTTCTTTTACAGTTAAACAAAAGTTAAAACATGAATTAATTCTCAAAAATCATGTGAATTACATTTTCCTTAGCATGTCCAGTATAAGAGAATATATACATACATATATATTATATATATATATAACAATATTTACACCAGTACATTACAAACATTCAATTACTAGTAAAAACACTCACTAGCAATTTTTCAACAATTCCCGTCTCTCTGGGAGTTGCACCACTTGGACTAGAGCTATTGCTGTTTCGAGGGCAGTCATCATTCGATGTTTTGTTGTATGAGGGAGAGCGTTGGCAGCTAGGCGTTGCAGGATCTTGAGCTGACGGCTGGAAATTCTGATATTCAAATTTAAAAAAAAAAAAATGTTAAATCCAACATTACTTATTTCTTTATTAAACATTAAGAATTTACAAAACAAAAATTATCATTCCTTTAACAACTTGAAATGTTTAAAATTTTGAGCAATATTTTCAAATTACAATTTCAATGTTAACAGAAGAAAAATATGATCTGATTAATGTAGAATTAAAATTTTTCAACAGTCAATTTACTTGCTAAAGAACAAGTAAACAAAAACCACTCAATTACAGCAATATTATAAAAATAAGTAACAAAAAGGTTGTTGAATGTTTCATTCACTTAGAGTTTGAATTTAAAAAAGAAAAACTACACAGTTTTATCACTAAACATTTTAACATAGGGAATAAATATTAATTATTGATATAAAAAAAGCAAAACTAATTCAAAATATTTCTATACTATCTTTTTGAGTGTTATGGTATTTTTCAAAATAACATCCGCAGCACGTAATGTCCACTTCTTAAAAACATCTAAAAGTCCATTTTGTAAGAGCTTTATGAAAATTGCCTCCGCAGCCTTTACACATGCTTTGTTGCTTGCAAAACATTTGCCTCGTAACGGTTCCTTAAGATGAGGAAACAGCAAGAAATCGCATGGAGATTTATCCGGACTGTATGGAGGGTGTGATAAAATATCTACGTTGTTCTGCTGCGAAACATCCAGTATGCAATGAGTAGCATGTGGTCGGGTATTGTCATGGTGCAATAGGAAGTCATTTTGGAGCAATGGACGTTTCCTTTTAACGAGCTGTATCATTATTCACAGGACATTTGAGTAGTACGAACCATTTACGGTAGTCCCGGTTTCGACTGTGTGTTGTAAAACAATTTCTTCATAATTAAAAAAATTATGGTCATAACTTTACCAGCCAATTTCACAGTTTTTGCTTTCTCGGGAGTAGGCGAAGATGGATGTTTCCATTCACTGCTTTGTTGTTTTATGGTTGGATCATGATAATACAACCAAGCTTCGCCTGTGCTGTGATAAAGCGTTTTAAGATATTGTTGCCTTCTTGTTCCAGTCTTTAATCACATCTTATCATATCAAAGGTCTCCGATGCTGATTTTTGCTTCCATTTTGACAACTGGCCGCGTCTCGCAGGTGCCCCCAAACACTATTCAGTTTGAGCACGTGATACTCAAGAACATGAGTCTATACATGCCATCTATCGAAAAGCTTCTGTTAACACAGATGACAAACTTTTCTTATGCCACAGAAATTAACATTCCGATGAGTGGTTTCGCGACAGTAAAATTAGTCTTATTACTTATTGAACAGCCTACGTACATGAAATTTCTTCAGAGTTCATTTATTCAATAAAAAAAGAAATCTCCATTGTGTGAACCAGTTAATCATTCATTAATATGAAGTACTCCTTAAGACCAAATTCTAATTTTACATACAATGAATTCCGCTACGTCACACATTTCATCAAGAAAAGCAAAAAAGAAAAATTATAAGAAACTAATTATCTGGTAATAGCACTATGTAGTTAATAACATTGAAAAACTCATAATACTGGTGAAAATTTAAAATGAGAGTAAAACTTTTTCAGAAGCATGCAATTTTAAAATCACTCACAAAAAATGACTTGTATGCCTTTATAATAAATGAAAAAGTAATGAACAATTTGATTCAAATAATGCACATAATTAAAAAAATCAACAAAACATGCAATCAATACGGAGTGAATGGATATTAACATCGCACACAAGGGCTTTTGGAAATGGACAACGTAATTTTGAACCATGGTCAAGTGACATGGATGACACATCTGAGCTGGCACCCTCCTCTCCTAACTACACTACACCAACAGGAGGACGTTTCAGCTTTCGACAGATTTAACGTGCATCGCTGCCCTACACGGCGGGTCTTTAGTGGTACTGGGCTCAAACTCATCACATGCCTGCCATGATCAGAAACCTTGACCACTGGGCTACCGCAGTCCTCACAATCAATACTGAGAAGATTGTTTAAAATTACTAGATAAAGTAAACTTTACTTTATTCCAAATCCTACAATTAAAGAATTATTCAATGCTTTAATTACAGCTTATGTAAATCACATATTCTGAAACTAATCAATTCCTCATTGACTCAAAACCAATTAAAATACACTAATTGTAAAAAAAAAAAAAAAATTATTTTATCATTGTTTTATTGAAATTTATTAAATTAGTAAAAAACAAATGTACTTGCATATTAAACCAGAGGTTACCAATAAAGTCCAGGTGGAATCTGAGGAAATCCACGAAAATTTAAAAATGGTGTGTTGTATTTTAGGGGCCAGTAACAATTTTTTCTGTCTCAAAATTTTATTTTATATTTTTAAGTATTGTAGAAGAGCATTTAAGTATTTTCAAATATTATTAGATAATAATTACCATTTACTATAGGGAGATGTTATCTATGTATCTAAAACAGAATATATGGGGAAAAAAATATTTAAAAAATACAAATACAAATCTAATAAAACACTTTTTACTGATTTTTTTTTGTTCACATTCTTAGTTAAACTATTAACTTTAACAATTATTAGTATTGTGATTACATCATATGCTGTATAATATAGGAAACATACAAGGGATCTATGAAAAAAATTATTCTTTTAAAAGGGATTGATGGTGGAAAAAGTTGGGAAAAAACTATATTAGACCATCCACTATTTTCATCCAATACCATAATATTCACACGTCAATGGGGGGGCGGCCCCAAATTTCCCATGCATCCTCGTTTTATCATTTTAAAATTTTTTTTTTCAATTGCCAATTTACTTATCGACAGGGTAATAACATAAGTACCAAATTACCCTATAATGGAACATCTGTGATTTTTCATATACAAAAATATAAAGTTTTACTATACAATTAATTTTAAGAGAGAAGCAAAACAATGTATACTATTATTATTGTAAACAAAATTTAATAAAGATTGTATAGATTTTAATATGAATTTTTCAAAAAACATAGTTTCAAAAGTTATAGTTAAAATAAACAAATTAGATTCCTCTCTGAGCAATAAACACAAAAATTAGTATACAATTTACAAATTCTTGATGCACACATATAAATATAAATTATTCAATGCACCATCATGATAAAAAAATTGACACTAACTTTTAATATGGATATAAAACCCTCAGGAAGGAAAATAAATTTAATATTTTTACAAATAATATTCCTTTTGCTCTTATGAACAAATATAATTTACAAGTTGTATGAAAATATATATATATAATTTATTTATAAATATAATATACATATAATTCAATTTTAAAAAATAGAGCTAATTTGTTAAGGGCATGCTATCTTCCAAATAAGTCATAGGTGACAAGTTGATTACTACCCAATATGGTTACCTAGCACTTAAAAAAAAGTAAAGAATCGTTAAAAATTGACAAAAATGATAAAAACAGGTGAAGACAGAAGAATTACATTAGAAAAAAATATAAAAGGTGAAATACAACAAAAAAGGTACTTCTACTTTCAACAGAAAACTGTGCCAAAATTTACGAGTAACAGAATAAAAAAAATAAGAGTAAGAAGCATTTAGAAATACCAAATGAAAAAAAATGAATTTAAAAAACAAAAGTAAACAAGTTTTCTTACAAATAATTTGAAACTGAAAGAATGAAGTGTTATGGAGGAGGGGGGGGGGAAGAGTGATTGTAGAATGTGAAAAAAATTATAGAAGTATCTATCAAAACTAAAGCAGCAGAAATTTGCAATTAGTTACAAGTATAAAAAAAAAGAAATTCTTATATGTGACAAAGTTATAATAATGGCAGTGCCCACATATAAGTATGATTGATAATAAAAAATTTAGCTGTTAAATTTCTTATTTTTTTAGAAATAATTTTCATGTGTCTACCACATTTGTCACATTTTAAAACAGCTAAAATCAGAATCCTAACTCTTAAAAAACAAAACTGACCATAAGCGAAGTTTGGTACTCGCATACTAAGCTCAAATTTTATCCTGCAAATCGCATCATAATTTTACAGCAAAAGAAAACAAAAAAAAAGAAGATTCTTACTCAAATGTTTAAAAGGGAGAAAAAATAATCAGAAAGATTTTGGTGGAAAATGGTACTATTCATGTGGCTCAAATTTGTCTGTGGCAATGTTGGAACTAGTTTGACATTACAGGACAAGGCGCTTGGTGCAATAAAGGAATCACACCAAGCAGCACTTACTGTCGCTGGAATGAAATCCAAGATGGTGGCCTAGCGATAATTTAATGATACACAACAATTTTACAGAATTGTTTTGAAATGCATTGAAATATATTTCAAATGAAGGATATAGGAAGAGATTGAGAATAACCAAAATCAATCAATAAAGATAATGAATATCAATATAATTAAAAGTACATGTACTAATAATAGTATTATAAATAACTACCAAAATATTTATAAATAAATACATAAAAAACAATTATTATAAATAATGAATATTGCAGTATATAATATAATAGTAATTATAAATAACTAACAAAATATTTATAAATAAATACATAAAAAAACAATTATTATAAATAATGAATATCATATGATTGCTAGCAGCATGGCCCACCATTGCACAGGCTTTCTCTACTTTTATAAACTTTCCCTTCTCTCCAAAAAATCACCACTTCCATTATTCTTTTTTGAAGTGTCGTCCTCGTCACTTGACAGTGGTTCAAAATTTCAAGGAGCGTCGCCAAAAGCTCTTGAGTAGGTGAACAGAGCGATTTTAAAATTTACTCACCCAAATTGCAATCTTTTCGTTGCAATTTTTTAGCCCCCAAAAACGAAAATGTAAATTTTTAAAAAATAGTTGTATATTGAAGACAGAAAAGTAGAAATTTTTTAATTTACAAAATTCCACAACTACATTAAATGGTGAATTAAAATTGTGAACATTTTTTGAAATGCTAAAACACACTAAAAGTTCCATGCAATTATTTTTATAAATGAAGTTATTAAATGTGGTTTACATTTTGAGTATCTTTTAAAAATTAGTACAAAAAAGTTTTCGGCATTTTATTTTTTTAAATCACTGATTCTAAAAGATCAAAGTATAAACTTTTAAAAAATAATTTTCTCTCATTTAAATGCATTGCTTTGAATTCATTTTAGAAGAAATCATAAAATATGCAAAGCTTCCTTGCTTTATAAAAAAAATACAGAATCATGGCAAATTAAAAATATATAAGAATAAAAAGGCTGGAAATTTATTTACATTCATAAAATCATTCAAAAAGGAAATATACTATGATAAAAATATATTTCAGAGTATTTAAGGTTTTTTTATTCCACTGTTCTTCAATAAATCATTCTTTAAGAATAAAGAAAACTATCAGTTGTTACAAAAAAAGCATGCACTCTTTAAAACATTTATCTGTAATGTGTAATGAATTGAATACTACTATACATTGCAAATAACACAAGTGATAACAGAGCATAAAACAGGGAAATTCCCGTAAACTTTCAAAAACCGCAAAAAGAGTGACCGCTGATTTTGTAGCACATGCGCAAAACTTTCACCTGTTATATTTCTTAATGTGAATTCTCATATTCGGGAACGCAATCTTGACATCAACGGAATATTTAAATGAAATTTTAAAAATAATTTTCAGAGCATGTTTTTTAATTTAATGCCTTCAAACTTCACATATCGATTGCAAACTACGGTAATTTTTAAACAAAAAATGAAAAAAAAAAAAAAAAAAATCGATTTACACTTAAAAAAATGGTAAAAAAAAATTTTTTTTTTTTAAAAAATGAGATTTTTAAGCAATTTTTTTAAATCTTTGTACAGATTACGGATAATATTGTTATACACACAGAAAAAAAAAGTTTCATGAGATTATCTTCATAAATAACGAAGTTATTAAATGTTTAATTAAAATTGAGTATTTTTTGAAAAATCCAAAAAAATTTTCCAAATTTTATATCTCAAATGACTGATTCTAAAAGAGAAAAGCATGAAATTTTTTAGCGTAGAATATAAACTTATTAATACAAAAGGAAATTCAAAGGGAATGATTTACAAATATTTTTCATAAAAACGTATTGATTTCGATTCACTTTAGAAAAAATCGTAAAAAATAGAAAATACTATTTTGTAAAAAGAATTATACTGTATCTTGGTGAGAAAAAAAAAAATGATCTTTCGGATTCCGTAATTATTTTTTGTTCGAGTTTGATAGTAAGTATTAGATGGCCTTTTTAAAAACGTGGGGAAAGTCGGAACTTCACTCCGCTGAAATGGAGACGACAATCGGTGGAATAAAAAACCAACAGGGGTAAAACAATTATGCATTTTAAGGTTTTCAATTAATATCTTTTTAACTAATTGCAATATCAGAATATAAGTGGTCAAAATGGCTTCCTTGGATCATTTCCCGTCGTTTGGTACCTTCGGTGAGTTTCTGTGTGGTGCAGTTTGCGAGAAGATAGACGCACTAAGCATAGATATGTTTGTTTATGTACCAATTTTAATAGTGTAGATTACATATAATTATAAGTGTATTTTTATATTATATTATTAATAAAATAATTACATAATATATGGCAAAAATAATAATAAATATCAGTTACAAAGTACTGAAAACTTGCAATACTAGAAAAACTGTAAGTTCCTTCTACAAATTTCATCAAACAAGGAACGTTCCAAAAAGCATTTTTAAATAGTAAAATAAAGTGAAAATGGACAATTTATAGCAATAATTAAAAGTACAACACTCATTCTTTTTTAAAAAAATTATACTAGTATGATGTATTCTAGTATCCCCTGAAGTTAGAAATATCCGTATTTGAAAATATTACAAAAAAACAATCTACATAAATAACAACATGTGCCCCTTGATATCAAAATAGCACCCCCTTTCAAAAAATATCTTGGTCCTCATTAATAAATTATTCCATGGTAAGAAGTCAAATATACAAAACTTATACTGCAACAACACAATTTGAAAATATTTAATTTTTTAAAAAAAGAAATCAAATTAATTGTAGACCAAAAGGTAAAAATCATGATAAGCATATGTTATCACTTAATTTGGTGAAAATTTACAATAGGTGGATAGCATACTAATATTAAATTAGAACCTGAAATATTTCATTTTGTACAAGTAAAAAAATATACTATTGAAAACAGTAATACCAAAACACAAATTTAAAATTATCCATCATTTTTCCAACATAATAATAAATAAGCTCTAAAATCATGTCCAGAAGCAGAATAAAAAGCAAACAGAAAGCCTTATTTACACATTTCATCTATATGAGTTAAAATTTATTTACATGACAATACATTAATAAGCACTTTTATAATAATTGCAAGTCAAAAATTACAACGATTTTATGAATTATGATAACTTATTCTGATTTAAAAATTTTGAAGTTCAGTACATTGTTTCATTGCACATTCATTAACATTTTATGCTTTTCTGTCAATGTAAATTCCTACATAATGCTCGATCAGTAGAACGTATCTTAAAATGGAGACTGTTAACTATTCCCGAAATTGAGACATACTATCAGAAAAAAAAAAGGCGAAGCAACATTAATCCATGTCAAAGATATCTCACTGCTGGTGTGAAAAATTAATATTGGTTTCTTGGCAAAAGTAACAAGAACAAAAACAGAGGTAGATTGGATTAACTTTTTCTGGTACATATAGATCTTTAAATGGATGACAGCAAAAAAAAAAAAATCGAGAAAAAAAATTCATGGAGATTACATTAAGAAAATTTATGAAAGCATATTCTACAAATGCAAACAAAACTGGTAGAATGTTCTCTTCCCGGAACAAATTTGATATCGGGAGTAATAGCGCCAAGCAGCTTTTTGTTGCTGGATTGGAATCCAATATGGCGGCCTAGCAGTAATTTAATGATACACAATAATTTTAAAGGATTGTTTTGAAATACATTAAAATGTATTTCAAATAAAGGATATAGGAAGAGATTGAGAATAACCTAGATCAATCAATAAATATCAATAATATGTAATAAAAAGTAACATGAAGTAATAATAGTATTATAGGAAGCATATAATAATTTTATATCATTTAATCGTAATTGTATATAATATTCATATAGTACGATTTAATAAGAATTATTAGAAATAATAATCATATAATATAATTTAACAGTAATTATAAAAAAAATAATTGTCGATTCTTAAAAAAAGTAAAAATAATGCATAAGATTACTCGTATTACATAATTATAAATAAGTAACACAATAGCTATAAATAAACAACAAAAATAATTATAAGTAAATAACAATATTAATTACAAATAAATAACAAAATATGTAATAATATTTATAAATAAATGTTAAAAGAAACAATTATATAAATAACGAATATTATATGATTATTACACATAGTAATAATTCCATTTTTGTATTACATTATGAATAAAATAATTACATAATGTATGTTCAAACTAAGAATTCTAATTACAAAATAGTGAAAGCTTGCAATATGAAACTTGCACTGAAAGTTCCTTCAACGAATTACATTGAATAAAAAATGTAAAAAAAAAAAAAACATTTTTAAAACGAAAATAAACGATTTATAGCGATAATTAAAAGCACAACACTTATTCTTCTAAGAAAAAAATATTGTAGTACTCACTCATTTTAGAAATATCCATATTCAAAAATAGCAGAAAATTAAAACAGAAGGCGCAAATAGAAAAATTACACTGAAAACGGTTCAATTTTTACAGAAATTAGATATTTTAATTAAAATTGTCTGAAATTAATAGAGTTACAGTGGGGAAAAAACCAATAAAAGTTATTTCTAACATACGTTATCCCAATGGCAACCACATCGACATACGAAAAAAATATTAAGGTAACCATATTGTAATGTTATCGCTCATCTTGGCGAACATAAACAACAACTTGGCGCTATTACCCCCGATATCAAACTTGCACCCTCTTCCCAATGGATATGAAAAAACATTTATCACAAGACAAGAAAATTCATTTTTTTGTAATGGTCCTTGACTATACTGTCGGCATATTATTGAACAATATAGAAAACATTAAAGAAAGATCTGTCATTTTTTACTGTTAGAATAGATATAAAACATTAGAAACAGAACAATTACCTGCAAAGTAATTTATAGGTACAATTTCCTTGTTTTCGAAATAACACAGAGTATAAAGTTCTCATGTAAAATGCAAAATAAAGTGATCATACAAAACTTTGCTATCACTTCCAATTCTACCTCACTGAATTTATAAGATAGATAAGAAGTTGTTTGATACCTTCCAAAGAACAAATACATAATATTTTTAACAAACAATTGTTTATTCAAATTAGTCACTGGTCGCCAATAGCATGCAATTATTCAAAAAGTACCCATAAATAAATAAGTAGATCTAAAAAGCAAAGGGACATATACACATCAGTGAGACATAATTTTAAAGTCTAAAGAATACCTTCCACTGAGGGCTTGCCATTTTGATTGATTCCTAATTAAAAATATCCGAGGGGAAAAGGCAGCAATATTTGTTTCACTTGAATTAGAATGTTCTTGATTTTGATGAGGCCAAATAAATAGGGAAAGAATTTTGCAGATGGAAGTGCCTCAGATGTTTAACAGTGAGTGTGGATGTGTCCGAGCTGACGAGGCCTTTATTTACTTTTTGTTCCTGAGCTGTTGATTAATTTGTCCTCTTTAATAAGTCATGCTAAAATAAATAGAAATCGGTTTATTTCAATCACTATAAAATACAAAAAGAGAAAAATATTCCACAATAAATTAGAAAAATAATCAGTTAAACATTACAATATACAAATCATTAAACAAAATACATTATTTACATCTAGACAAATTCAACGTAAAAACGCAGTAACTGGTTAACATAGAAAAACATGCTGGCGTTTAAAATACCGAAAGTATTAATTATGATAGCATATTAGTAACTTAAAAAACTACATAAGATTATCTAAAATAACTTAGTTCCATGATTAAATGAATTACAAACCTCGACAATGCACATCACCGTAGACATGCCGCCATCTTTTAGAAAGGGAATTTAATTTATAGAGTTGAAGAGCAGTGTCCTGCTTTTCTAAAATATTTAAATGTAAGAGCCTTAATGATTTCGTGAAATGAATTAGCAGCGAATTGTTGGAAAAATTACATACTGAATAAATATTTCTTAAACAAAATAATTATCTAAATAAATTTTGCTTTTAATCAACCATATTCATATATTTATATTTTCATTGCTGTTGAAGTCGTAGTAATTAGCTTCCAAGATTCTTCTAAGTGTCCTTTGAGATTGTTGTCTGCTGTGGTGTTTCAAAACATGTTATAAAGGATAGCATATTCACATTCAAAAAGTTTGGTTAAAAATGTTTCATTCTGCAAAAGTTTTGAGGGCTGCAATTAACGGTCTAAAAACAAAGCCTATTTCTTTTAGTGCACCTAAAATCATCGCTCGCAATTCCAGTATTACAAGTTAGTCAAGTTTTGTTTTAAATTTTTACTTCCAAAATATTAAATTTCTGAGTATTACAAATTTTATTTTCTTTACTTATTCTGTTCAAAGAATTTAAAGTTTACAATAATTACACATATTTATATTTCACTATTATTATTCTCATATTTAAATGTAACTAACATGCTATGAATATTATTCCTGAAAGCTGTATTAAATTACAACTGTTAATCGGTACAATAATCTAAAAATTCAAGTAATGTCCAATTTTAAACTAACTGGGAAAAATTAAGAAAAACAAATCTATGAATCTTTTGTTGTTGGTTATATAGGGAGAAAGCTGTGTTGGAGAGGAGCATGAAGCTCTAATTGTTATTAATCAGGAAAATATAAATAAAGCAATTTTCACTAACTTTTCTCAAATTAATTTTAAAATAGAAGACTCATTTTTGTAGAACTCTAATTTTTTTTAAGAAAGAAACTGTATAAAAGCAACAAGAAGAATACAAATCAACTCATCCAGATTGCTGTTTTTCTTGCATCTTTTGTCAAATTAACTCCAAAAGGTGACAATCCAATTGATTATTCCAACACTTACGGAATCCAGGCTTTCTTGATGGGCTCATGGAAAATCTTCATTGCACTTTTCTCCCAAAAGTAATAAAATCTGTAATGGCATTTTGAATTAATATACTTCTTATTAAAATCATACTTAACTTGCTTCCTTCAAATCAACTATTATTTCTTGTAGAATTTTTGCAAACAAAAATTGCTGATTCTTTTATTCGAACAAATTTTTTTCTAATTTGTTTTAAAAGTATGTTAGGACTTTATTCTGATAATCTCAAAGTATTTGGTTTCAAATGTTTTGTGCGATTCATTTTTCAACTCGGACCATAAATGCTTATGTGTCATGGTTTTAAGATTATTATTATTGAGGGTTTAGTGCTCTTTTAATTCATTATACAAACATTTTGTTTGGAAAATGTAGTCCTTGATATTTGATGGCTGTGGAATTGGGAATCCAGCTAGGTGCTAATTTGATATCGGGGTAGTAGCGCCAAGCTGTTGTTTATGTTCGCCAAGATGGGCGATAATATTACAATATGGTTACCTTAATATTTTTATCGTCTATCGATGTTGTTGCCATGGGGATAACGTATATTAGAAATAACTTTTATTCATTTTTTCCTGCTGTAACCCTTTAATTTCAAATGATTTCCTTAAAAATTTAACCATTTTCAGTGTAATTTTTCTATTGTTTGCGTCTTCTGTATAATTCCGGGCTATTTTCGAATATGGATATTTCTAAAATGAGTGAGTACTAGAATATTTTTTTCTTAAAAGAATAGGTGTTGTGCTTTTAATTATCGCTATAAATCGTTTATTTTTGCTTTAAAATGTTTTTTTTTCATTCTTTGTTCGATGAAATTTGTTGAAGGAACTTACAGTGCAAGTTTCATATTGCAAGCTTTCACTACTTTGTAATTGATATTCTAAATTAATTTTAACATACATTATGTAATTATTTTATTCATAATGGAAAAAAATGCAATTATTACTATGTGTAATAATCATGTAATATTCGTTATTTATAATTGTTTCTTTTACCATTTATTTATAAATATTATTACATATTTTGTTATTTATTTATAGTTATTGTTATTTATTTATAATTATTATTTAATTATAATTATTACCTTATTTATAATTATCTTATTTATTTATAATTATTACCTTATTTATTTATAATTATTATCTTATTTATTTATTATAATTATTATCTTATTTATTTATAGCTATTCTTATGTTGTTTATTTATAGCTATTATGTTGTTTATTTATAGCTATTCTTATGTTGTTTATTTGTGGTTATGTATTACAAGTTCTCTTATGCATTACTTTTTATTTTACAATTCGACGGATATTCTTTTTAATAATTACTATTTAATTATATGATTATTATTTCTAATAACCATTATAAAATTGTACTATATGAATATTATATATAATTACGATAAAATAATATTATAAGATTATTATATGCTGCTCATAATACTATTATTAGTACATTTTACTTTTTATTACATAATATTATTATTCATTATTTATTGATTGATCTAGGTTATTCTCAATCTCTTCCTATATCCTTTATTTGAAATACATTTCAATGTATTTCAAAACAATTCTTTTAAGTTATGTATCATTAAATTACCACTAGGCTGCCATATTGGATTTCATTCCAGCAACAAGCAGCACTTGGCGCCATTACCCCCGTTATCAAATTAGTTCCTTAATTTAACAAGTTAACAGCAAAAAAATTAAGATCGAGACTGCTTTCCCATTGTCTCTTTCTTTTAAAATCCATTTATTTATTTCTTCCTTTAATTCTGGACAGTGACGTTTTCCACGACAATTGATTCTTTAACTTCGATCACAATTTTCAAAGTTGGTCTTGTTTTTTCTCCACAAACGAATATTCAATTCGTCAACGTTGAAAAACCTTGCAGCTTCCTGATTTCCGACTTTGGTAGTCTTCTCTATAACTTTTAACTTGAAGTTTGCAGTATAACTTAACACTTTCGCTTCAACATGATGAAAACTTTCAAAGGACGTAATAGCTCTAGTCAAGAGAAAATTGGAAATGGCGCCAGCTACTAGTAGTTTTTTCCTTCCAAGGAATCGAATTCGTTTTTGAATGTAATTGGACATAAACTAGTTATGGCTGAAATACGCCATCCGAGTCACGAAAGCGCCATCTATTATTTATTTTATAAAACATAAATGGCATTTTTTTCAAAACTTTATTGTTAGCTTTTCTGATGGAGAATGTTTTTTCTCAGATAATCCGCGGATTATATACAGGAAAATATTGTAGGTTTCCTTTGAATTTTATTGGGCTGCAATTGAGTCAAGTTTTATGTTCCATCATGCAGAAGGGGTGATTCATTTTAAATCTCTTAAGGCTCAAAATCTTCATGTTGGCATAGTGGGGAAGTTTAATGACTGAGGTGCAGCTTAGATGTTACACCAGGACAGTGAATAGAGTACTCACTCACCGATCCCTGACGACCACGTCTGCTTGCATGAACTTAGGACTTGGATTTTTTTTATACCACTGAAACCAGACAGCTTAGTCCCTCCCACTTTCTCCTTCCACATCCACCAATCAGGACACTCTGTTTTCATCCGGGCCACTCAACGTGAAGAGCCCAATACACCCAGTATGGGACGGAGGAACGCTTCGCGTTCCAGCTCCCATTGATGTTCAACTTAGCTTAGATGTTGTCCCAGTCACTTGACTGTGATAAAAATATACAAAGTGGTAACTTAAGTATTATTGCAACCATTTGGCGCCATTATATGAAACGAAGCAAATGTTTGCCAATTCAGCAGGTATGACACACGCAAAATCGGGGTTCCAACTTAGAGAGTTATCTTGAACATTGGCATTATAGCGATAGCATGCAAGTACCTACAAAATTTGTCAATGATAACCCTAGCATGACTAAAAAATGTGGAGTCAATAAACAATCCATTTTTCCATTTTCAATGCAGAAATATTCATACTTATTTCATTTGTAGCCTTAACATTTGAAATATTGTTTTTAAAATCAGTTTATAAAGCAGATAAAACCATTTTTTTAAAACAATCAACAAACTCATTTGCTTTGTTTTGCAATATACCTCTTGTTATAGGAAGATTTTGGCTCTGCTGAATGGAATGAGCCTTTTTAAAAGAGCTTCTTCTACATTCTATTTTTTAGCCTAACATAACTTCTTCGCTTTATCCAGATTTTTAAGTGAGCAATGATGATCAGGCTGCAAATTTTTCTAAATATTGAAAATCGAAGATTTCGATAGGAAAAATTCCTTGTGTAAGTGTAATCAGTTGGCTGCATCTTCAACATGCTTATTTTTGTTTTATTTCAGTCAAATATGCTTTCTTCTATGGAATTTGTCATTATTGCAAATTTTTTCTGGGGTACTGCTGAGACGCAAATTGTCTGATCAATCCAAATATGAGAACAGTGGATGGAGATAGAAAGAAGAGAGACACCATAGCATCTCTTTAGTTCTTACCATTATAATTTGAATTTTTCAAAGGGTGATTTAAAAAGTGGTCTGTGTAATGAATCTGGGTTCCTAAAAACTGCAGGGAGAGTGAGAAAGTTGGGAAACAAGAATACTCTTTCACTGGGTTGTGTAATAGTAAATGATCCTATAAATAGCAGGAATAGTTAATGAGTGGGAGATTTGACCAAATGCTGCATTTTGGGGTTACAATATACATGTGTAAATTTTTCTTTGAAAAGCTGGAGGATTCCTGCAAGAGAAATTTCAGTTCACCATAAACGGTCTTTCATTTTTTAGAGGTTTACTATAAGTATTTAAAATAACATTAGTTAAATAGAAGTTCATTTGAAACCAGTAAAAAGAGTAAATACAACCATACAGAAGTTCACTATATTCCAAATTCACTGTAGCAGGGTTTGAGTGTACATATGTAAAGTATTAATGTACCTATACAATTTTTCATAATTTGCTCTATTAATTTATTGTACATTAATTCCTTAGCTTGATTTGTTTTTGAATCTGCATTTTATGTATTATTCTCTAAGAAGTATTGTTTATAAGTCCATTACAAACTATATATGGATCATCAATTTTGTATATTTTTTAAAATGATTATGTTGGGTGATATAAATCTTTAGTTTCCTAAATATAATTTTAATCCATATTTATAATAATATGATTTAAAAATACATTCAGAAAGTACTTTACTTTGAAAATGAAGTTAAATTTAATGAATTTGTTAGTGAAATTATTAATGGAAATAATCATTTAATTAAATAGTCATTGGTTATGTAGGATGGTTTTTTTTTAACATTGTTTCTGAATCTTGTTTATCCCTTATACAATTTTGAGCTGGATAGTATTAAAAAAAATTGTTTTGTTATTAACATTCTTTACTTGAAAATGTAATAAATTTTTTATGATTGAAATATTTTCATTCATATGGTAAATTAGTCATGTATAATATTTAGCATGGAATAAGGATTGGAAACCAGGTCCTTATCCAAGAACTGAAGAAGAGCGAATAGCTGCTGCTAAAAAGTATAATATGTTGCCTGAAGATTATGAACCATATCCAGAAGAAGAAGGATTTGGGGATTATCCAAAGTTTAAAATGTTTCATATGGAAAGCCGTAATCGTTTTGAAGCATATGATTATCCAGAATTGAAGAGAAACTATGGTGAACCTGTAAGCAGCATATTTTAATATTCTTATTTTGTTTAGTTATTGTTGAATATTAGTTTAAAATAATTAATTGGTGTTTGATTTAAATTGTAGAGAATGTTTTAAAATATATACATTTATGCCATTAAAAAAAAGCATAAATGTGTATAAAAATTCACTTTAATAAGTTGATTTATTCCTTTATACATGATTTAAAAAGAAAAGAATTGGTATTGCAATTGTAAATTATTCATAATAATGTTGCATTGACTTTTTCTGGTTTTTCCTAAATATAATCATTAATTTCCAAATTAAAGTATGAATAGAGTTATGTTGTAGTAAATACTTTTTTTTTATTGTATCAATGGTTTCCAATGTAATTTTTCCATTGTATAATTCAGTAAAGATTCATTAAATAAGTATAAATTTAAAGACAGATTTTTCAAGATACAATTGTTAACTTCATATTAGTTTAGTATAAAAATTACAGTAAATCGAAAATAAGTTATTTATTTTAATAATTTTTATCTTGAAAAGAATTCTGAACTAAAGCAACAATATTTATAATAATCACCATCAAAAATAGCATCTGAAAATCTAGTATTTGAGTTTTCATTTACATCTTGTATTGTATCTTTAAATTTACTAATTCTTCTGATTGTAAGAAATAGGAATTACTTTTATCTTTTAAAATATTGTTTTTTTATTATTATTTTGGATATTAGAAAATATGAAATAATTTACTTCAAAAAATAAAAAAAAGACTACAAATTAGTTTTAATTTGATTTAATATTTTTTTTAACTAAATGTCCTGTAAATTGATAATTTCTTATTGTATTCCATGTAATAAAGGCAAGAACATATTAAAAAGTCCCCCTCCCCTCCAAGAAAGACAGAGCTATAACTCTATTATAGTTAAAGGAGTTTTCATTTCATGTAAGCTTTATGACCTTCCAATTTATATGAAATATTATTTATTATATTTGAATACCTATTTCTGACATCAAAATAATTGTTTAACAGTTTTTAAATATGTGAATTGCACTCACATTCCTCTTTGTTTTTAAACTCAAAATGTATTTTTTCTGGCTAGCAAAGATGAACAGGAAACTTAACCTCTTTGTATTATTATTATAAATAATTAGTTAAAAATTTTCTTGTATTTAGATTCATCCTGACTATGATCTATGCTTAGAAGACAGAGTAAATTTTCAAAGGAAATATCAAGTTTCTCCGTAAGTATTATTTCTAAAATATTAATTATTTGTGTGGCATGATAATAGGATATGAATTTCTCATTTTGAAAATCATTCTATATTTCAGACGAAAACAAGCCCTGTATGTTTTGCTGGGAGTTAGCCTTTATAGTGCTATTATATTATATGGAGAATTTTATCCTATTAAATCGCAATTGGTAATGTTTTATTGTATCTTATTTATAAATAATTAATGAGGTCATTTTGATAGCCTTTATCCCTAAAGGAAAAAAACATTTGTATTGCTACTTTTTTAGAGTCTTTGTGCTGTTCTGCTCATAAGTAATAAAAAAGGATGCACCTTAGGATAAAAAATAATCCTCATGTTCAGTGCTTACTTTTTTATAACTGATGAACTTTTCAAAATTTCCTTGAAACATTATTTTTTTGCTCGCTAAGGATTTTTGTCAGATAAATTTAGAGAAAAATATACAAAACTTTAGTTCAATACATAAACAATTTGCTTATAATCCACTGTTTCTCTTGTCTTATGTGTGTTATAATGAGCCACAATAAATGAATGTTTATTTCTAGATAACTTACGTGGTGATCTTTATGTGTAGATTATAATTTTATTATTATCATAAGGCATTAGATGAGCCAATAACAATAAATTAAATTGTTTGTTGTAGGAGACATTAATATTTATTTTTCTCACAATTTTGGGTTATTCATATTTAAGTGATGTATTTAGTTTCTATTTTCACTTAAGTATATATTTAGCTTTAGCACATGAATTTAATTGTACATTTGAGTATTATAATTACCGTAATATCCGGCGTATAACGCGCGCCTATATTTTCAGGCTAAAATTTTTAGGTATAGCCATCATATAATGCACACTCCCTTTTTTACAAAAGAACTTGAAGTGTACTATGCAATTCTCCTATGTTTTGAAGTCATTTATTCGAGACATTATCCCAGGCTTTTCAAAATTTAGTAAACTTCTACAACTGCAACCCTTTAAGTTCATTAGATATGTCATTTATTTTAAATAAACTGTATTTTGATCTATGTAGAAGCCTAATTTTTTTTATACTCATCTCTTTTTTTTATTTTTGAAGCTATCATTTTTATACCCAATGTTTTTTGGGTTCAAAATGTGCGTTATACTCTGAATTTTACAGTAATTTTAGCTTGAAGCTTGATAAAAGTAATTTCAAAAAGTTATGTAGTAGTTCTTAGAAGCTTAAAGTTTGATACAGGAATCAAAAGCATATAATAAATTTTTTTAAAGATCATTAGAACCTATTTTAACTGCCTGTGGTTGCATTTCGCACTTCAACGCTACAGGTCTGGGTTCAATTCTCGGACTGGGCAAGGTTGACTCAACCTTTCATCCCTACTGCAGTGGGTCGATAAATGAGTACCAGGCTTGTGCTTGGGGACTTAAACACTGGGGGTCTCACTTCAGACTGACCACCTGATCGAGACATTTGATCATGCACCTCAGTGCCTAATGGTCACGAATACTAGGATGAGCACAGTAGACCCTGGCCCTCATGGGCTTTTGCGCCACTGAGTTTGAGAACCTATTTTAACATTAAATAATTCATAAAAGCTATTAATAAAAACATGTTTAATTGTAAAAATTCTACTGCTGAGAATTTTAAAAAATTCTATGCAACTTTCTTTTGTAACTGACAAAGCATTCACATGTGCTTATTAAAAAATATGCAAGGATTTCAAATGGCGTAGTAGCATGAATAATTGCTGGAATAAAACGTCTTTGAATTCCTTTTAAGATCATTTTATTTGTGTTATACTTCATATTTTAACATAACCTTCCAAGAAGTTATTATAGAAATTACATCTTATTTAGGCTGTGGTACATTTGCTAATTTTTCATATTATTGGAGATACTAGCTGCATGGCCCGGCATTGTAGGGGCTTTTTCGAGTGTATAACTTTTTGCTCAAGGAAATTTTCCCTTCCCCTCTCACTATCAGCACTTCCTGGTGTGTGTGGGATTTCTATATTAACATCATTAAAATTAAATATTTCAAAATTTCTTTGACCTCTTTGCCCCATTGGGCAGGTCTGTTTCCCCTTCATTTACCACGGCATTGCATGGGTTTTTCCAAGGAAATTTCCTCTTTATACCAGTACTTCTGTGTGTGTATATGTGCAATATATGGGATTTCTTGATTTATATCGTTAAAATTCCCTTTTCCAAAAATTATTGGAGATATAATTAGCATCTATATTCTAAGGTTTATCTTTAACATTTAAATTGTAGATAATTATTAACAACTGTCAAAATAAAATGTCTGGCATCCGTTTCTCAAAGTTAGTCATCTGTCCAATAATTTGATAATTTATGGACATCCGATTTAAATTCATTGCATATGAATAATGTTGATGGTTTTTATTATTAATTCTTTTTAAGCTTTGTGTTAAAAAGTTTTTATTTGAAAAAATATTGATATTTAACAGTTATAAAGAGCAAACTATGCCAAAGTTTGGCTTATATCAGAACCTGATACAACAAATAGGTAAAGTTAATGAAACCCCTTTATAATTTTTTTAATCATTGTTTTTAGTGAATTTATCTTATTTTATAATATCACGAAGGTTTGCATTGGTGATAACTTGGAAAATCTGTCACCAACCCTTGATCTTTGTAACCAAATCAGTACCAAAGTTTTTGTTTTTTTTAATAAAATGTATGACTATGAGAGATTTGAATAGTGTAAAAGTTTTAAGCTGTGTTAATATTATATATGTATATTTGTCTTTATATACATGTTTGAATTTATTCTTAACCTTTCTTTTCCAGATTCCTAAACAATATCCATATTCAGGACAAACCCATTATACATTTGAATCTGAATGAATTAGAAAATTTGGTAAAGTTTATGCTTTGTTTATATAGAAGGAAAAATAAATGATATAATTGTGTATGATATTTGTTTTATATTATTTATATTCAAACAATTCATGAAATATACAAGTAATATTAGTTATTTAGTTTTTGTTAATGAAGACAAATTATTAAATATCATATTATTTGGATGCATCTTAAATAGGAACAAAAGAAAGGAAGGAAAGACATTATCTTAGAAGACAAATGAAATAGTATTTTTATTTGAAATATATAAAAATATTAATGCAATTATTTTTTTAGGATCATTTTCTAATTTAAAATAAAAATTTTAATTTTACTTATTTTAAATAAGCTAACTTTGTAAAAGAAGGATTTTTTTAAAAAAAATTTCAGTTTTGTAATATTAACTTATTATATTAAGTAAGTACTCTGTTTTTCCACATTCAGTATTTTAAACTTACTGTGTTTTTTAAGCATTTTAAACAAACATATACAAATTCTGAGTATTAACTTCTATTAAGCTTGTACATAAGGTTTGAATTTTTTTTTTAAAAAAAATAATGCAATACTATCATGCTTATATACTTTTATAGTTACAACATATATCCACAAAATCAAATTTTTAAAACCATTATATGCTAATATAAAATGTGTATCGTTCTCTTTGTTGATAGAAAAGATGGACAGATAGAACTTTATTTTCTTTGTACAGTTACATTGGATATTAAACAATGCAATTTTTATTTTATGGTGCTCTTTTAAGACTTTAATCCCAGGATTTATATCTTTTTCAAAACTAGGGAGGGGAGCATGTTAAATTTTTTTTTCTTTCCAGTTTTGATGAAGAATAATTTTGGATCACCTTGAATTAGGTTAATAATTTCTGTTCACAATAATTGACCCATCTTTTCTGAGAATTCCAAAAACATACCAAAACCAAGGACCGCATATTATGAATGCAATTTCGTACTGCTTTCATGTTTTGTAATTTTTGTTAAATATTACATTTAATAATGCATTAGAAAATTTATATGTTTTGAAATTCAATATTCTCATTTATCTGAAATTTCTAGATTCATTATCTATTAAGATGAAAAATTTCTTTACAAATTCATGTTTTGTCGTATCATGAATAAGAATATTCTTTATCTGAGTATCTACGATTCTTGTACAGTTCACATACTGTTGTCCTATGATACTACTTTGAAAAGGGTCATTGGTGATTTCAGTATTTTTTTGCAACTTTTTCTAACCAATTGCATAAAATAAGAAAGTTTTCTTCTTTCTTAAATTTTTATTAATCAAACTATTAAATTGATTTTTACTAGATACCATTATTTAAATTTTTCCACTAAATATTGGGAGAGGAATCGGAAGTGGTGGACAGTTTGAAGCAAATTTTTTTGGATTGATTGTCAATTAATAAATACAAATATTTATTAGAATTGCTTATATTTATTACAAAGTGTTTATATTTTACATCTTTAAATTTATTTTTAGTTTTACCTCTTATTTTCTACTCTTCATCTAGAAATGGTTGCTTCTTTTTTGTCAAATTCCTTACTTCTCCTTCATTGTAATAACTCTCCTTCAAACTTTTCTTGAATTTAAGTGGTTATATATCCTAGTATGAGATCAACTGTTTAATTGTGGACTCTTTATTGATAAAATTAGAAAGTTTTGTCAATTGTGCTTGAATATTATCTTGCTTGTGGTTAAACATTCTGATGCTGTTACCCGTTTAGGCAGGAGAAATATGATATTTAAATCAGATTTGTTATCTAAATTCATAAATTGCTGGTTATTTCTTTTGATTACTAGGAAGAGAATTAATCAGCTTGCTAATTAAATTAAATTTCTTTGGTTTGCTAGGAAGTACAGAAATAGGAAAAAGCATAGTGGACGATAGAAGAAAATTTAAAACCGGAGATTTTTT
>BMAV01022068.1:0-47500 GCA_019973955.1 Trichonephila inaurata madagascariensis
GAATTATAAAATATATTATGTAGTACCAATACATATTTAAGTCAGCATTTCTTAAACTGTGAGGCACGCTCTTCTAGGGGGCGTGATAATTTTGCAAAGGGCATGCAGCATATTGAAAAGTCGATAACAAAAAGAAAATTTAAAAAAAATTACTTAAAGTAAACAAACAAAATACATTCTGACATAATAAAAAATAAAATACATGTTTGCACTGGTATAATACACTTAAAAGTGTATCAGTACTGCACAATGTATGTTATAATTAATTTAACAATACTAAGTTAAACATAATTTTAATAATTACCAGTGACTCCCATGGGCTTGACATATATAAAATTATACGTGCACAAAAATTAACACTTATCTTGATAATTTGTACAGTTATTAATTAATCCCATAACTGTGGATTAAAAGGTACGCAATTCGCTTCCTAATGCCACCTTCGACAAAAGCGATGTATTGTGGTTGAGGGGAAGAAAAGGAATAAATAAGCAAATCCTCTGAAGTCAGGAAATCCTTCGCGAAAACTGCCAAGGTCCATTTATTGCATTTCAAAGCTTTCGGTATAATTTTATAGATAGCAGTGAATTCAATACCCTGTTATTGTATGGGGGGTCGATGAAAATTATGATTGAATATTAGGTCACAAACATTGAAAGTTTGAGAAGCACTGATTTAAGTGTATTATATCAGCGTAAATGTATGTTAAATTTTTTATTGGGTCACACTTTATTTTGTTTGTTTACTTTCAGTAAATTAAAACTTTTTTTTTAAAAAAATGTTTTGTTTTCGACTTTTCAATATGCTCGCGTCCCCTAGGGGGGCGCACCCCCACAATTTGAGAAACGCTTTGTTAGGGTATCGTGTAGCCTTAACATGTGTGCGTACGATTTTCACACCCAGAAAATCTATCGACTCCAGTCGGGGTCGAACCCGCAAATTTAGGCTTTCGAAGCGGGCACGTTACCGCTAAGCTACTAGAGCCGACCATGATAGGATTGTACTGGTAGAAAGAAAATATTATTAAACATATATATATATATATATGTATCAAGCATAATGAATTGATAAAATCTTATTGTTGAAAATGCTTATTATATATACGTATAAAAATCAAAGAGAAGTAATTTATTGACTCTGCAATATATAGTTAAGTAAGTTGTTTTCAGTTTTCTACATCTTCAGAGAAAACAATTTTTATAAAGTATAATGCTTGATTTTCTTAGCACAAATAGTATTACATTTTATTCAGTAATAAATAAATTTGTTATTGAATTTCCTTTTGAATATTTTATGAAATTAAATGTTTTCAGCAGAAAAAAAAATTACCTCAGAATTTAGTTATCGTTTGATTAAATATGAACAAGTGAACTTACATTCAAATATTTTACAATAAACATACCAGCAAAATGAAATGAATTCTTTAAAAATGTTTTTAAAGTTTTATTTTCTCCAGGGAAATCAGTTTATTACAATAATAAATCATTCGATCATGGATACATCAAATATTTAAAATTCTTTTAGAAATTGTTTTGCATAAAAGTTCTAACATAAACTTGATTTTTCATGAATTTATATGAAGTACGACGTAAAGATCATAAGACAAATGTTGGATCATGAAAGATTAAAATAGTCAAAAGCACATTTTCGGTATTGAATTGAAAACATCACCAAATACCATAAAACGCATTCACCTATTTGTAAAGATATTCAACTTCCGGAATTGCTAGATAAAATAATTCAATGCTGATACTGTTTTTTAAACTTCAATCGAAATTTTTCTGGTAGACTTGAATAAAAAGAAATAATTTAATAAATAACAACTTTTTAGAAAGTTAATCATACTGTTCTGGAAAATAGCATAATTAGATTACGAGTAATATTAGAACATTTCTCAAGAAACTGTAGAATTTCAATGAAAGCAAATACTTTTTATGATAAAAGAATGAAAGGCTTTGAAATTCTGTTTTCAATTACAAAATTATTACTTCTTAAACATGGTTTGAGATTCAATTTTCCCTTTAGAAGTCATGGAAAATGATTGCTTTATAATTGGTTAGATTTCCTCTTATTCATCATATCTTAGTATATACGAAAATTGTGTGAAGAATAAGATTTAATTAAGAATTACAAAAAATTGTTTTTTTGCGAAAATGATGACACAAAAGTGCTAATTGGGATATTAAGGATACTTGATTTTTCATTTTCCTAACATTATTCAATAACTCAGCCAGAAAAAGAAATGTATTCAATGTTTAAGGAATTTTTTTATGACTATCACCAATATGTTATAATGTAATAATTAAATATTACATGTATATTCATCACACAAGTAGTTGTGCGAAAATGAAAAAAATAGCATCTGAATTTTTGTTCCTTTTAGGGAGGGAAGATAAAAGAATAGAGACATTTGCAATTTGGTTTATCACTTCTATTACTATTGTAAGATTGAGTGTTGGGTCACCATGAGCATTGTGGATAGTAAAAATTTTGCATGGAAATGCATGTTAATAAATATTTCACACAAGGCGTGATGGTATCTAATGCCAATCTCTTACTGTAAAATATCTTTAAATTCTACCAATGATGTAGGAGGATTTCAATATTTACTCCCTTCAAATATTTCCTATAAACTTCAGCTTTAACTCTTAACTTCGCACTGTTGCATTTCTGCAACATATGATTTATTTTAATTTACCAGACTCAATATTTTTTTTTAATTACCTACAAATCACTTATCTGAGAAAAAAAGATTACTGCAACAAAATATATGCTAATTTGGTCACTAGATGGAAGTGCATTTTTTTCAGAAATCACAACAATTATAAAAATCTCTGATGCCTTATGAACTGTGTTTTTGCTGTAAAAAGAATCCATTATATTTTATGCTTCCTCTTACTTATTGAGGAAATAAATTACCAGGTAAGAAATTTAAACATTTTATGATGAATAATAAAATCCTCATATAAAAAAAGTTTTGTAATTTACAGCACTACTACGCAATGTTGCATTTTTGCAACAAACAAAAAATGACTGAAATTCAATTTAAAACTGCTTAACCCGCGATCACTCACGCGGGGTGTTCTGTACACCCCAGCAACAAGAAAATCCTCCCAGTATTCTAAAAAAATGCGCAGAACCACATTTTTATCTGTAGCTGCACATTTTAGGTCATTGAACCTTCAGGTCTGATGCAGTCCTTTTTTCTCGAACGATTGGAATGTAATGACCTTCAAAAGTTTATCTGGAGGGCCTGAGAACTCCCGAGAGAAGTTGAGCATATGTATACAATCTGCTCTGAATGTTAGGAAAATGATTAAAATATTATTTTTCTACTTTCTACAATAATTATCTCATTAATTATAAAGTATTTTTGTCACTGGTATATATACGTTTTACTGGTTTATGAAAAAATATAAAATTATGTGTTTTAAAATGAAAATTTGTATGTTTAGTTTAAATTAATGTTAGTCTCATTTGTATGAAATAAATTTAATAATTTTATTTGCATATCAAAAACATCTTGTACTTTATAAATATGTATTATAATGACTTAATTTTATTTTTTATTAGTAAATACACGTTTAAGTTTGGGGTGTTCTCTACACCCCGCGAGGGAACGACGGTGGCAAAAACAGGCGCGAGTGACCGTGGGTTAATTATTTTTTCATATTTTTCCCTTTTATTATTACTTGAGAACTAACTGATATTATTTTTTCATAGAGATTTAAAAATTTGCGAAGTTAAGGGTTAAGCTCAATGAAATTCAGTGGTGAATTAGGGCACTAGGGCAATATGTCTATTAATCTCCATGTTATTTGAACTAGACATCAAGCTTGCGATGCATTTAACGGTATGGACTGGAGTAATATCTTCTTGAAACAAGAAACGGCTACCAGGGAAGATTTATGTCATACAGGATGGATGTGTCCTTGGAGTATGTTTAAATAAATTTGGGCTGTTACTCGATCCTCCAAAATGACTGAAGTTCTTAAGCAATGCGATGAAACAGCACTTCCCACTTTTTAAAGGTATATGTCTCAATACATTAAAATTTAAGCAAATCAATTATAATTAAATGTTTCTATAAGACATTTTCAAACATAAACACTTCCTGATAAGGGGTAAAGCAGAAGACGATTAGTCCTACGAAATTACATCTTTCCAGTTATCAAAGTTCCAGACAGTTTTCATGTTTGTAAATAACGCATTGTTCTTTTTGATTTGTGGCCATAGTTTTAAACACGTTATTTCCCTCCACATCTCCAATTTTTGCTGTTTTAGACACTGAAATCTATGATAGGGAATCACCAATAATTATGCTTTTATTCAAATGGTTGAGTTCTGGCGTTTTAAAATAATATCGTTCATTCGGCCTTTTATCTGCAACTGTACCTCTTATAGTAAATTGTTTTTTTACCCTATACTTGAACTCGGAGCGAAGTCGCCTGCATCAATGAAAAACTCGAGTTTTTTTGCACTTCTTCATTAAGTGTTTCCATTTTTTATCTGCTATATGTAGTCTACTATTTATATGTACAATATTCTTTCAAAAACCAAGTTTAATAAATTCCTTCGTGGCTAGATATTTTTTGCAATATATTGAATATTTGAACATTTTTTTATTGAAAAAAGTCAGCAGCATCTGAATGTTTTTTCTACACAACAAATATCTTGTACTGCAACGTAAAGATGGGTACCAAATATTTTACATTACGAAGTTAAGAATCCATTTCAGGTATAATAAAAAAACTGATATAAAAAAAACAGACTTTCAAAATGTGATAAAAAAAAGTTCAGTAAAATGTTCTAGAAAAAGTTGTGTTCACATACATATAAAATAATAATAAAAACTGTCTTAAATATTCTTTTTAAACCACTTCCTTCTTTAATTTAGTTTTATTTTAAGAAAACTTCTATGGCGTAAAAAAGTTTTTTTAAATTTCTCGATCGGGATTTTCAGTGCAAATATTGTAATAAATCTACAACTTCTAGAAATTTCTTTTTAAGGTTTCATCTCTTAAATCTTAATCCTTTAGAGTGCTTTTATGAAACTTAATTTAATAATCTGAATACGTAAAAAGTAATCAATGTCATCTATCGTACTTATTTTATTATTTTTTTTTTCATCTTATTCTCTTCCTTCCTTAACGAGGGAGTAAAACACGCCGACATATGAAAATATACTGCGTGTGATTTACAAATTTAAATTCTTCAAATCTGTTTGTGATGATAAAGGAATGATTCTTATTCATAATATGTTCAATTTTAAATTGAATATGCAACCCTAACTTCAAGGAATTTCATTCATTAAGTTATCAGTTTTAACACTCCATGTCCCAAAAATAACACAAAACATACCCAAATGAAGTTCAAATAGTAGGATGAGCTGGGATATTAATTGTCAATTCATGTCAGAGGTAGCAAACTACATATAAAAAGAGAGAAACAATTCGCGAGCAGCAAAGGTGGTAAGACGACACGTGGCATGGAGACAAATTATTGAATATGGTATGCACAATTCGATTACAAAATGACATCAAAATTCTATATTTCAAAGAAAAGTGGGTAAAAACATTACTTATAATAACTACATTGATCAATATTATGGAACATTTCTCTAAAATTGGGCATATTCTTACCAGTAAAATTCTTGCCTGAAAGCTAACTTTGTCAAAAAGTTTACATATTCAAAAAATTGACCCGTTTTGATAAGCGATCCTAATAATATAGAGAAGATAAAACTTTAGAAAGAGCACTTCTGAAGAAATTTTGCACCGATACATATCTAACCATGCGGTTATGCTTCTCACAAAGGAGGACCAAATGCATTTCTCAAAGCATAAAACATATTTGTAGTGGGATGAGGGCCAAATATCAGCTCAGCAAGACTTGTTCGCAGAAAAAAGGTATACTTTGAACCAATGACTCCTTATTTGAGATTTCACATAGATATACTGACTGGAAAAGAAGAAAGAGATGACAAGATCGAACACAAATTCTGTTATGAGAATGTGATTCGAAGGAAAACTTTGGGATTGTGTGAGGATGGATACAGAGTAGAAAATTGCTTTTTTGTACGAACACAATAAAAGTCTCAGACCATATACATACGTTTTATTAAAGTGAATCTTTTCTAATCAGTATGGTACACAATTGTGTTTCACAAAGAATTACATTTCTTCCAATAAAATAATTAAAAGTCTCATACGGTTTCATGGTCCTATAGCACAGTGGTTCTCAAACTTTCAATAATTGCGGCCCAATATTCAAACTTAATTTTTATTGCGCCCCCCTCCATACAATAAAAATTTATTGAATTCAATAATACATCTTTTATCTTCTTGGATTTAAACCTCGTTCCCCCGCGCTCAAAAGTCCTCAGCTAAAACGTTTTCTTTTCACGGACGATATATACGTCTGCAAAGGGACGATCTTTTTCTGTCCCCTAATATTCCGCAGGCTTTGGAATACAATAAAAAGACAGTGTTTGCGAAGGATGTACTTATTTCAGAGGATTTGCTTATTTTTTTTCCTCTTCTCCCCCAATACGCTAAAAACACGCCTTCTTGGTAAACGGTGGCATGAGGGAGCGAATCGCAAAACTTTTAATCTACAGTAAAGGGATTCATTATAAACCGCACAAATTATCAAGATAAGTATTAATTTTTGTATATAGTTTTATATATGACACAACCATGGGATCACTGGTAATTATTATACTTGTTCTTAACTTAATATTATTAAATTAATTATAAAATACATATATATAATGCAGTACTGATACTTTTATAAGTGTATTATATCAGTGTAAATGCGTGTTCTATTTTTTATTATGTCGGAATGTATTTTTTGTTTGTTTACTTTCAGTAAATTAGTAATTTTTTAAAAATAATCTTTTGTTTTCGACTTTTCAGTACGCCCGCGCCCCCCTTGTAGAGTTATCACGCCCCCAAGGGGGCGTCCATTTGAGAAACTCTATCCTATAATAACCGAGGATCTGTTTTGCTGTAACCATCTGTTTTGCTGTTTGGACGATCTCTCCTATAAAGAATGTTTAGAGAGTATTCTTAAGGGGAAAATGGTTTGTTGTCCTATTTTAGCAATGTTCAACATTTACAAGATTATCTGGGAGAAGTGGAAAAATCTTAACTTAAAAGTAGAGACGTTTAGTCTTTCCATGACTAAAAAGTCTTGTGGCAATTATCCATCGTAAAGGTTAAGTAACCTTTTTGTAATCAGCATGGGCGAATATTTTTGACTCTTACTGTCCAAAGAAATGCATTTGCGTATTTCTTATCACAAACATATATTCTATTTCAGACTAACTCAAATACTGCTAAATTTGAGTATTCTATAAATGTATTACGAGTAAAATTATAGTAGTCCTTAACATATACAGTCGAACCTCTATATTGCGAATTTTTCTATATAGCGAACTTTTTCCTGGAACCTTGACCATATCACTATTTTCTTCGTAAAATAACCTTTCTATAGCGAAGTACATTTTCTATATAACGAACTTTTTTCTTTTGGGATTCAATTTTTGTTCTCCCTTTTTTTAAAGTATTTCTGAATAAATCTCAAGTTATTCTCTCTTTAACACATTTTATGGTTGTCATACATTTTGAATTGGTTTTGTTAGATCCTAACTCCCCGAGAGCAATAGAGTTCTGGACGTGCCATCCAAGAAGTGCAACCTTTAACCCCCATTAGCCAGTTCACTAGAAACATCTTCGATATCCTCTTTCACCCCCAATGGAGTTGCCTTGTGTAATAATGTGTGTTTAATATTACTTGTATGCTTTAAATTATAAAATTTCCTTAAAGTTCATTAATTTTACTAAATATTACTTTCTTAGTATTGAAAATACAGTGACACATTTGACTTTGTTTTTTCTTGTTTTCCTTGCAGTTTTTCTTTCTTTCTTTTCTTTTCTTTTTTGAGGGGGAATATATACAAAAAATATTAACATTAATTTAGAAAAGCAGTGAATAATTACTTTTTTATTATACAGCGTTTATGATTTTAAAATCTGTTTTATGTGGTTTATGAAGTATATTAAAAGATGAACCTCTGCATAACAAATTTTCAGTATAACGAACTTTTTTCCGGGATTTAGCGACTTCGTTATATAGAGATCCGACTGTACTTTTGTACCTAATTGCCTTAATGTTTCATAAATTATTCAGTTCTAGATATCTCTTAAATAGACTAACTTCATTGAAATCAGCGTCATATATCATAAGGGAAATATCATATTTCTTAATAAGGGCTATACCTGTTTCCCAAACAAAGATAGATTACAAATTATATTGCAAAATAAATGCATACCTAGTTATGGAGGAAATTTTTTACACGCGTTAAACTTAAACATGCTATGAGTTCTTAAGTGCACTTGATCACAAACAAAAAGGTTTTAAAAAAAAATAATTACTACTATATTCGATAAATATAAATCATTTGCTTTTACGTACTTCAAAAGCAATTTTTGGTGTAATATAATGTGCATTAGAAAAAAAGAATATGCCTCTTTTTTATTCGTATGAAGGAAAAACAATTACTTTCTGAATAAGTTTATTTTCTAAATAAATATTTCATTAAAATTTGCATCAATTTTTATATTTTTGATATCAATATTCATTATATTATTTTAAAAAATAATAAAAATATTTTTTATCGTACTTTGAATTTCAGTATGTCAGAATATCAGATTAAAAAACTACGTGTCAAGAGAAAACTCATCAAGAAACCTAAAAAAAAATCTTCTAATTTATTGACTTTTTTACGCACATTTTTGAAAAAATTGAATGAAACAATTGCGATTGTATCTACTTTTTTTATTAAAAAATAATTTGAAATTATGCATGCATAATTTTTGTTGAACAAGTTGCTTCTTCATTATAAATGGCATGTAATGAGAAACAGAAAGATTCATAAAAAAACAAAGAGAAACTAATTACATTTTGATTAAATCAAGACAAGTGTGTGGCATTTTTTCTACTACTTTTATCAAGTTTTTGCTTCTTACTAGAACTTCTAATGACAGTGAAAGTGACATTTCTGAAATATTTATTTTTTTCAGATAGCATGAAGTTTATAACTGCTTATGTGCATATGATTGGAATAATGCCTAATTAGTGGTTGAATTCTTATATTTAATATCCATGACATTAAAATTCCTGGTGAGTTATTTCCCAAAGACCTGCATTGTTTAAAAGTTATCGAAACATTGCATTTCTAACATATACCTGAATTGTCATTTTCGTAATTGGTTTTAATGTTGCATTCTGTTAAAAATAAACTAGTATCTTTAACTTACTTGATTTGCAACAATAGTGATTGGAACAATTGAATATATCTGACCAACTAAACCATCTATATTCTTGAAGATACATTTCTGTCTGCTCCTTTAGACAGATACATTATTATAATACACACACACACACACAATATCTAGAATCTGTAAAGCACATCTACTAATCCTCAAGGGGAAATGCTTGATTGATTGATTGAATATTAACGTCGCACTGTTCAGCTACACGAGGGCTTTTGGCGACGGACCACGTAATTTTGAACCATGGTCAAGTGACGGATGACACCCGAGCTGGCACCTCTCCTAACTACCACACCACACCAACGGGAGTGGACGCGTTTCGTGCTCGACAGATTTAACGTGCATCGCTGCCCTACACGGCGGGTCTTTAGTGGCTCGAACTCATGACAAGATAAGCCATGGTCCGATACCTATACCACTCGGCTACCGCGGCCCAAGGGGAAATGCCATCAATAAATTAATTGATTTGAGAACCTCTTGCTGTAAAAGAACCTGACTTATACAAAGTAGAAATACTATTTAATGTTAAGTGAATTGAGTTTGAAGAGAAAGATAGCAGTTTGAGATGTTGATGTTAGTTCATATTTGAAGTGTTAGTGGATCCAGAAAAAGGATTATTAATGTTATGGTTCGAGCTCAAAGAATCTGAATATCTGCATTAAAGAATAAGTATATTTAGTCATTATTAGTTAGAATAGGCTGAAACTGATTCCTTCCCCAATACCTACAACAAAACTTGATGGTTATTGAAAGTGATAAGAATAAAAATCTTCTTGATTTTTAGTGTGATGGCTTTTTATTCCGTCAACCCACACACCAACTCGAATGAAAGTTATCTAAAAGTGTATCATAACAAACAAACGTAAAAATGATTTAAAAATTCATAAAATTGTTTTGAAGAAAGTAATGACGAATTCAAAAAATTTAAAAATCTTGAAGTTTATTCTATGGTTAAAGAATCTGCTCAAACTAATATGATGTGAATCACCATTCGCTTTAAAAAACTAGTGCTTTCATAAATTATTTATAAGGAGAACTCTAAAAAGTCATAGGTTTTGCCTAATGAAAAAGAATGTGCGCATGGCACTGACTGGTTTCGGTAGTGAAAATAATATTACTTGGAAATGATATTATCTATCTAATACTTTTTTTTTACCTATTACCGGCGAACTGTTTGCATAAAAAATTAACTTATAGTTAGTCAAAACCTTTAAAAAGAAAAAGAAAAAAAATACTTCTCACAACATATTCTAAATAAAATATCAAGCGTCTAGACTGAAGAAATTGTTTTCTTGAAAATAATTCAAATAATCGTAAAAATGAGATTCAAAATCTCATTCTCAAAATTAAAATTTTTAGACTAGCAAGGGTTATAAAGCAAAACACAACCTAAAACATTGAAACGAACTTAAAAATAAATTTTATGTTAACTTTTATGCAGTTATTTTGTAATTAAAATTACAGCTTTGATAAGAATTCCGAGCCACAGGTAGTCCACTCCATCAAATTTACGAGGAATGTTCCAACAAGACAATGCTTCCTAATTATTACTATTATTTACAACGCCAATTAACCATCAGATTTACAAGGAATGTCCCAATAAGTTAATACTTCATAATAATTATTATTTACAAAATCAATTAACATTGTGAATTATCTCTATCATCTAATCTGTACGCATTATAAATATACACACAACTATATATATATTTCCTATATAACGTTATATATGTTCTTCAGAAAACTGCGCAAAAAAATCGCATAAAAAATATATGCGGCATATGGTAAATTTGGGGATATGTTCCAAATTTTTTGAAAACTCGTGTAAGATGAAAAATCTCTAAATATTTTCCTAAAAAAAACATGTAAAAATTGTAAAAATTCCATGTTAGATATTTATAAAACAAAAACAGTTCATTTTTATTACAAAAGAATTAAAACTAGAACACAGTAAAAATTAACAGTCTATAAGTACATACAACATACAAAAATTCAAATTGAACTAAGGAATAAGACTACTAACAACTATTCATCGCTTCTTGATAACAAGCATGCATGTTTATTACGAACTGGATCACAAATGCTACTGTCAGTAGATGTGTCAGATACGTCTAACACAACTGTAGGTTTTGATTTAAATGAAGAATTTCGTTTGTTATAAATAGCTTATCTTTTTGCTTTACGAAGTCTCGTTAATAGTGGATGTGAGTTTTTCGTGGATGTTCTGCCATTTGCATCACAATTTTGACATGTTATGTAAAAGATTATGAGTTGTGAAAAACGTTGTTCCAAAATTTTGTAAACAAAATTTGCCCCGTGATTATATGGGCTGTAAGCTGTTAATAGCCGAACTTCACCTTCGACTTCATCATTATCGACGTATTTATTATCAAAAACAGTCATAAATTCGATCAAATCGTCCGCATTCTAAGGACACAAATCCCAAAATTTTCTAGAAATCGTATCAGAACAAAATATTCGTACAAAAAAAAAAAAAATCGTTAAATTCGTGTACCGTGTTATTTAAAAATAGTATAAAAAAGGCCTTGTAAAAAAAGAACTGCCTGTGTATCATTTATCATAAATATACAATAACTATCTAAATATTCTTAATTACTTTAATCTGACTTGGTTTAGATATTTTAACAATGAACAAGAAAACACAATTGAAACATTAATTGTTTCCAAACAATTGTTGATTATTCACTATCATTATATACTAACTAAACTTTGATATCCTAAGAAAAATACTGGATTTGCAATTTTAGAATTAACTCTCTGAACTAAGCTGTTAGAATATATAATACTGTAATCAATTCATTACCTGAATATATATTCATTAAGATATATAAAGCCCGTTAAATTCTTGCGTTAAGATTTACCCCAAATTTAGCAATGTTCAGCTAAATCTTTAATCAATTAAAAGTGAAGACGAATTATTTTATAGGATGACTTAACTAACTGAAGGAGAAAACCATTAAAACACACACAATATTACATTTTTCCTTCAAAGAATATCGGAATAAATACATAAGTGTGATTGGGAATCTTTAATTCAAAAGAATCCTTTTTAAAAGCAAATATGACGTCATTGAGTATTTTAAATGTAATATATATGTATACATAAGCTATATATATATATATATAAACTATGAAGCATATTTTCTAGATATAGAAATACAAATAAAAGACAAAGTAATAACTACTAAAATTTATGACAAAAAAAGAGATGAATTTAAATTCAATATATATTATAAAAGTACCTCATTTGGATACCTCATTACATACAACGTAACAAATTTCTTGTTAAAAAAGTTCTGAAAAAATTTTAAAAAGAATTATAAAAGTCTTATTAAATACTGTTCAGTTCAAAAATAGCCAATTAATTTTTTATTAATAGTTGTTTTTATAAAGAAATTCTAAATTGTAATGATTAAATTTTTTGTAGGTTATTAGTTTATTTTAATATAGATTTTATCACGAATATTTATTTTCCAAGTTAGATACACATATATATATTTACCTGCATGTTCAAATTACAGTTATAATTACTATCCTTCTCAGTTTTTATTTTAGCCTTAGTAATATTTTATGACAAATCAAATATATCCTGTCAAACAAATGCCCACAATTATTCTACAAATTATTCTCGCCCAACCAAAGCCTGCCACATGCCTGAATTTTGTGATAGCTATCCAGATTCTGGCAATAATTTGTTTATTATACTCAAACCTAGCTTGGGCTATGCATATTTGAATGCAACTTTAGGTAAGTTACCTTTTTCTTGAAATGGATTTTATAGAAATTCTTTTCATTATTTTCATAGGATTTCACTCAGTATTATGCTTAAGAAAAGAGAAGCGTTGGCTAGCTACCAAACAAATCCAGTTTCTATGCAAATTATTTTATACATAAGAGTTTTCCTAAGTCAACAAGGTTTATAATACTACAACATGCATGCATCCATATTTTTTTTAATTCAAATATCTTTTTTTTAGGTTTCAATTCTTTAGTATTCCACAATGATTCCTGTATATATATTCTAGCAGCGATATTAACTATATACATGTTGCTGGTGCTGGCTAGTTATGGGTCAAAACAATAATAATTCATTCAGACTGAGATGGTTACACATGAAAATGTGAACGTCATGAGTAAGCAATTTATCTTGAAACTCTACTCAACAAACATCGTTATTGATAATACTGCATTAATTTTGAAACAAAAAAATGACAGATACTAGCAATTATGAAATAAAGGCACAATTTTTCACATTATCGGCATAATAGTCAGGCATAATAACCCTAGATGTGAAGGCAGGAACTCATAAGGGATTGCTACGAGGATGAAGTTTCATAAAGAAAAGTAACACTTGATCAAACTATGGTAGGTAAATGGCTTTCGCTGACAAAGAGTTTGATAACTATTATAAGTCTTCCATAACGTAATCCCGGACCATATCAATAGAGAAATTAATATCCGCAAAAATTACTGTCACAGGGTTTTGTACTTATTGGAAGTGAATGTTGTAACTGGATGTATGTAGTTAATATCTCCGTTATATATATATTGCAATCGTAGTAACTGTTGCAATGTACTATTTTGGTAATGACTCAATGCAATAGTAATTTCTGTTAAATTACTTCGGTCTTCATTCGGTATATTAATTTGAATTCTCCAAATAAGCCTGTGTAATAATTAGTACTCAACAAACATCGTAAAGGACTATTACTCTAATGGGGCTACTTTAATTAAATATGCATGCAGAACTCAGTAAAAATGCATGCATTAAGTCATATAGTTAAGGCTGCATATTTTTATTTATGAAAACAGGAAATATTCAGAGAACGGATGCTGTATATATATAAGTAGAGATGAAAAAATATTTATTTCTATAAATTTGTTTTTATTCATATTAGTACATTCTATATTAATACATATTCACTCATTTTATTCATGCATTTGAATATTCCTATGCGTAGAATGTTTGGGGGATAGGAGGGTAGAAATTTAAATTCGTTAACATAAACAATAAAATGTCGTAAAAAGATTTATAAACTAAGTTTTGCTCTGTTTCATATGTCACCTAATCTTAGATAAGTTTAATGAAAAAATATTTCATATATTATTTAAAAATCAGGTAATATTGCTGAAATAAGATCTTTAAAATTTTACATTTTAAGTTTGTGTAAATAATCTAATCACTGAAAAAATTAGGCTTTTGATCATTTGAAAAGTAGTATTTTTACAAATTTTACAGTTATAATAATTTATAGAAGCTGAAGTTGCGAAGGAATGCGATTTAAAAATTTATCTCATCAAAGTATTTCCATGCTTAACAGCGATTTTTAGTAGAACCTTAAGAAAGAAAAATCAGCATTCTTTTAGAAATTAAATTCCTGTTCTCAATTGAAAGCCATTAAATTAAGTTCATTCTCTCTATCTTCCCTGGGAGTTGCTATATACTTTTTCTTGTTCGAAGTCCTCTTTAAAACATTATGGGGTTCTATATTTAATAATACTCTTTTTCTAAGGAAAGTAAAGCACACCCCCGAAATAATCCCAAATTTATTTCGAAATACTTACGCGTCCTCTTTTTTGTCCGCTGCCGCAAGTTGTGCTTCGAGCCAAGTCTGCCTTAGCCTCCTGCCAAAGTCCCGCATCCCCAAAGTATCGCACGTCGCACTGGGTACGAAGCATCAAATGCCGAATCTAGAGTCGAGGTGTTTAGTATCAACATCGCGGATGCACCATGCGAAAGATAAAGTACGCAGCCACCATCCCGCGAAACCAAATGAATAGCCAAAACGAATAGCCTTCTCCAAGAAACCAGTTCCTGCTATTTGCGCCGTCACACGCACTTCCACGAACTTTTAACCTGACGAGATGCAGCCAGAAGTTTCGTCGCGCAAGCACCCTTGAAGCCGTACCATGTCAACTCCCCATTTCTAGTGTCTCCACAAGTACGCAGCATGCAATTTTTACCAAAACACTGAAGGAGTTCACCTGAGCTCTTTTAATTACTTGCATACATTTTGATCGGCTCAGTTATACTAGAGAATTTCGTTATTGAAAATATTGGAGACACAAACTCTTAGTTTCAAAATGAAAGCTAAATGTTTTAATAAATAAGATTACAATTAATATTTAACTTATATACCTCTTACAAATATGTCTTGAAACTTTGGGACGTTTCAACATACATAATTGTAACATTCAATGGATAATTGAAACCATTGGTGTCTATACCACCTTTTAATTGTAATATATATATATATATGTTTATAGCCAACACATTTTTAACTTAAAAAAAATGCACACATATTCCTTATGAAGTTTCTTTTAGTACATTTATGAATAAAAAGCAGTACATAAAATCATTTCCATACAATATCGTCAAAAACTAAATAGTGTCAGCTAAAAGAGATTTAAAACATGTTGTTTCAATTGGTTAATTCAGTGCTTCTCAAACTTTCAATATTTGAGACCAAATATTCAATCATAATTTTCATCGCACCCCCCCCCCAACAACAATGTATTAAATTCAATCGTACAATATTTTTACACTAAACCTACATTTCGTCTTTAACCTCTTAAGTGTTTCCGGCATATATAAACGTCTCACTCAGCCAGTGCATTAATTGCCCCGGACGTATATATACGTCTTTCCAAAATACGATCTTTTCTGTGAACTGCTATCCATAAAATTATTCCGAAGGCTTTGGAATGCAATAAACTTGCATTCCAAACCTTGACAGTCTTTGCGTAGGATTTACTTATTTCTGAGGAATTTTGCTTATTTATTCCTTTATTATCCCCTCTCCCCCAATAGACCACATACGCTCACATACGTATTAAACAATGATATTGGGTAGAGAATGGTGTAATTTTTAATCTGCATTGAAATATTTAATTATAAACCGGACAAATCATCAAGATAAGTGTTAATTTTTGCATATAATTTCATATATGATTTCATGCTGTTACTGGTAATTATTAAACGTTCTTAGCTTAGTATTGTTAAAATTAATTATAAAATGCATTGAGCAGTACTGATATATTTATAAGTGTATTATATCAGTGTAAATATGTATTTTATTTTTTATTATGTCATTATGTGTTTTGTTTGTTTCCTTTCAGAAAATTAATAATTTTTTTAAATAATTTTTTGTTTTCGACTTTTCAATATACTCACGCCCCTTGAGTTTTATGACGCCCCCTTTTGGGGCGCCCCCGTTTGAAAAACGGGTTAATTTAAACCGAAATTTTCATTTATTCTAACATCTAAATGAAAATTTTCTATTAAGGATGCCATTTTTTTCTCAATGAAAAATAAAGTTATAAAACAGAAGTTTTTTTAAATTGGGGAATCTGCCGTACTTTTTTTTATAAAAGAATTGCATTATGACTAATATATATAATTATTTTACAATTTAAATACTTTAAAACTCTTCACATACACTACCCCCACTAAAAAAAATACAGGAGCATATTTATGTGTATCAGGGCATCCCTAATGTGTAATGATGAATTTACCAGCTTCATAGCCAACGGTGTTCAGGTCACAGAGTCAATTCGTTTTCCCAATAAGATATGTTTCAGAAAAATACCAGTGGCGACACAACGGGGGTCCTGGGGTCCCCCCCCAAAAACCCTGATTTTTTCCGATTGGTTATAATTTAAGTATATAATACGTAAAATTTAACTAAATATTTTTTTTAATGATTAATTTTTAATTAAAAGCAACATTTATTAAATAATTAGTTTTTTAATGTGTTTTGTTCTTGAAAATCGACAAATTCAAAAATAGCATGATACAAGAATGATGAACTTTCAACCTCAGACCCCCCCTCCCTCCTTGAAAAATTCCTGTGTGCGCTACTGATGGGGACTATTTCCTTTAGAGGGAACTTTTTATCAAGAAGTTCTTAGTATGCATAATATGGAAGTTAAAAAGTGAGGTTGAAACTCAAATTCATTTCCTTGCCATTCCAGCACGTCAAAAAATTATGAGACCTGTCACCTCATGCAGGAATCTCGTAGCTTTAAATTTCCGTCAATTCAAATCCAATCACAACAGAGAGTTGAAAACTTTACAAAGAATTCTTTGAATTTCTTTATTGGAAAAATATAATTCTTGTACGGCATATAGTTAAAATGATTTAAAACATTATTATGAGTATCCCTTTTGTATTGAAAATTTTTAATTATTGACAAAAAAAAATTATGATAAAATATTTTTCACAAGTATGATAATTATTTTAATCTGATAATTATATATGTAAAATAGATATTTTGCTTATAAAACAATGTTCAAGAAAAAACTTTTGAAATTAAATTTTTAATGTTACTAAATATGTATTCTATCGATTAGTTTGTTTAAACAAGATATTATTTTTTATATATGACTTTACTATAAAACTATATATGCGTCTTTTTCCAGAAAGATTTAGTCTCCCTAAAGCAAACATTGATTTGTTTTAATTATTTTACTTCATCACTCAGACATTAAATACTTAAGATAATTTATTTGGTTTAGAAATAAAAAATGGCTTAAGAATACAATAATAAAGATGTTACTTTTAAGTAAATATTTGATAACAATGTTTTTGTGTTTTTAATGCAATTATTCCTTTTCGAATAAAAACTATGCTTAGAACTCTAAAATATTAAACTATATAATTTAAAAAGTATCATAAATGTAATGAAAGCAAATAAAATCCTTCAATGAAAAACTTTTTTACACAAATAAAAGGCCCTTAATCGCTTTCGTTTCTCAAAAAGATAAAAGGATTTCATAAATAACTAAATTATTTTCTTTATTCAACTCTTTTAATTTTTGTAGTTCCTTAAACCTACTCGAAAGACTTCGCATATCTCTTGAGAAACCTTAAATAGCAAGCAGTGCATATTGCATCAATTTAAAATAAGGAGAGACACTTTCTTATAACAATTACGACTTTCCTTTCCATTAGTATAAATACCAAAGTGTGGGATTTGCTTCCTGTTATCAATAGTTTGCATTTCAAAGTTAATTTCTCAAAGGAACGTACCCTTGGGGCATTTAAAAATTTTAGTTATTTTTATTTCTTTTAATAAGAGCTAAGCAAAATTTTCTGCCAATAAACAAATCCTCTAAACTACCCTCTGATTGCTCACTCTATCAGAACTGGAATAAAAAATATGCATTTATTTTGGAACAGAAAAGTCCTGTTTTATCTATCTAGAAACTCGCCATTTGGTACTGAATGTTAAAATTATACAGTTAATGTGCTCGAAACAATTTTGAATCAAATAAGTTCGTGCTTACCATTTTTCACAATAGTTTTCACGTTAAAGGTTTTTGTAAAGCTTCCAATTTTTCTTAATAGCTAATTATGAAATAAACATTCACTTTAGTAGTTCAGTAATTAATGTATTAGATTATTTTTAAAATCCCCGTAACAGTATAATAATAATATGAGCAAAAGATTTCAAATAAAATGCTTAAAGGATAGCTTAGATAGTGGATGCTTATGGAGTGCTTATGATAAAAATCTCAAATAACTGTGTTACAGTAAGCACCAAATTTATTACCAGTACAACATCTAACGTATTTTAAGCTATAGTTTTTCTGGGGATTAAAAACGCAATTTAGATTAGGGAACTTCTATTAATGTCTAGTGAAAAGCGTTCATTTGTATCGTAGCTAAAATGGTTAAATAATTGAATGTAAAATTATGAAGACTTCTTGAGACGTGTGTGTATGTGAATTGCAAGGAAAATCTTGTTTTTATTCTTAATAGATTTCAAACACGATAAATGAACCGATTCAATTGCTTTTCGTTATCAACAATAACTCTAATCAAAAGAAGATTATTTTTAGTCTTGCTTAATTGTTATTCACCACTTTTGTAAAATCAAACGTATATTAACAGAAAAGTATCACCACAAAAATACTATATTGTAAAAATTAACTATTTTATTATTTAATGAAATATTATTTAAATTAATAGATTCATAAAACTAAATTAGCTTTATGATCTTGTGATAAATAGCAATTTTCAAGAGAAGGCTTTGATAAAACTATGTTTAAAATTTTATTTGATTCTTTACATGCTTAAAACAAATAGTTTTAATAATGAAACAATTACTTTTAACATACTTACCCTACAATTTATTGAAAAATAAGAAAACTATTCATTATAAGACAAACGTACAATTTTTTTTTTTTTTTAAACAATTACTTATTCTTAAAAGCTCATTTTAAAGTATTGGCCAGATTCCAGTTCTTCTTAAAATAACCTTGATGTTATCTTTAAAAATGTCTTTTTTTCATTGATTTTTTTTTACGTTCTGCAAAAGCAAAATGCCTTTTCATGACACCACAATTTCCTCTCATTTAAAAAAATCGGTGTTTCGAAAACAGTTCAAATACCTTCCTATATTAAATTGAGGAATTAATTTTTTAATTCGAAGGAAAAAAGTAATTTTGGTCAAAAAACGCAATTGAGAAAACGTTTCATAGAATAAATTTTGATGTATCCTATTAGCTATTGTCTAACCCACAGTACTTCTCAAACTTTCAATACTTGCGACCCAATATTCAATTAAAATTTTCATTGCACCCCCTTCATACAATAACAATGTATTAAATTTAATAAAACTATACGTTGATGCTAAACCTACAATAAGACTGTAACCTTCTAAGTACCGCCGACGTATATAAACGTCTTGCTCAGCCAGTGCGTTATTTGCCTGACGTATATATACGTCTTTCCGAAGTACGATCTTTTCTCAGAACTGCTATCCATAAAAAATTATTCCTAAAACTTTTGGATTGCAAAAAAAAAGGATCTTGACAGTATTTGCGAAAGATTTACTTATTTCAGAGGATTTGCTCATGACCTCTTTTCTACCCTCCCCCACCAATACACCACATACGCTCGCCGACGTGTTAACCGGTGGCATTGGGGAGTGAATACCGCAATTTTTAATCGGCATCTTAGGGACTAATTATAAACCGTACAAATTATTAAGATCAGTGTTAATTTTTGCATATAAATTATATATGACATAGTAATTATTAAACTAATTCTTAAAAATTAGTATTGTTATGAATTAATCATAAAGTACATTGAGCAGTAACATATATTTATAAGTGTATTACATCAATGTAAATGCGTACTTTTTTATTTGTTAGAATGTATTTATGTGTTTACTTTCAGTAAATTAATAATTTTTAAAAATAATCTTTTATTTTCGACTTTTCAATAGGCTCACGCCCCCTAGGGAACGCGCCCCACAGTTTGAGAAACACTGGTCTAACCATTGTTTTGTTTTTAGGGGAATTTTAGTAACCTTATTTGTGTGCTTCACTGAAAATCCAATTTAATGTTAGAAAGAAATTGCAATCATTAACATTGCACTTAATTTAAAAAAATAGGTATTTTTTCTAAAAACATAAGAATTACCTATCTTTGCTGTCTATAACTATCCTTTATAAACTTAAACTTCGTAAGATATAAGCTACTTACTTATAAGCGGATAGATAATTATTTTCTATATCATGCATAAATATTTGTGTAACAGTAATTTTGCATTAAACATTTTCTTATTTTGATTATTTGTAGACACTTCAAAAATTATAAGTATGTATATTCTAATAAAACTTCTTTTCAAGTTTTTTACTGATAGTTCTCTTAGTGAAGAACAGTTGTAGAGAAAAAGCATAATCATGTTTTGTTTAGTCAATGGGTATACTCTAAAGCGGGGGTGGGCAGACCTTTCCAGGGTGTGGGCTACTTCTAATATTTGTAAGGTGTTGCGGTCCACCCAATGGCTTAGGTGTGGCCATTTGGTATTAAAATTGTATGTTTTCTTTTATTAATGCTTGTTTTTGACGCATTGAACCCTTCTTTTGAAATATGATTGATTACTTTTCAATACAGCTTGCAGAGAACATACGTGAAACGATGAATCTGAAACCGACGTATGCACGCTGTCCACTTCCGCACCATCGCGACAACCCAATACCGGGGCTTAGGATGTTGCCTAAATAGCCACTCTCGTGTTATCACGGGAAAAACTGATCATCAACACTCATCCTAACCTTCAATTGGTGTGTGGGGAAAAATTCATTTATGCGGCTGGCATCGTAGCAATCGCTTTTTCTTCAGCAGTGGCAGCGAATATGTTACGTGTCATCCTTCGCTTCCAATGAAGGTACAAGTGTCAGCTACACATTTATTGAATCATTTGCTTAAGTAAATACAGTCGCATCTTTTGTGAAAAGCCGGTTCTCCAGTCTAGCTGGAGTCGGTGATCCATAACTATAATTCCTTTATTATGCACGGCTTAGGTCTTAGTAAAGGTGGTCACCCAAAATACCTTTGCGATCCACAGGTCGATCGCGATCGAGTTAATGCCCATCCCTTCTATAAAGCATATAAAATGTAATGAAATATAAAATTACGGCTATATATGTATGTATATTTTTATATATTACATGAGAAATAATAAAGATCTCTCTGAATACACTATAAAATAACAAGTGATTAATTCCAAATTTAAATGTAAAAAAGATTTGTGAGCTATCTATAAATATAGCAGACTGAAGACTACTTATCGGGGGTTAGAACCAGTTTTATGGCTAGCCAATCTTTCCCCTTCTGCTTACATTGCTGAGCGAAATCTTGTGGAACACAATAGATAGATGTTCTGAATCAATTATAAATGTAAAGAGGTTATGTGACAAAAAATATTTCAAAATGCTTAGATAACTGCTCGAATAAAAAAACCATAAACTAGTTACTTCCAAATTCACAGTGATATAATACATAATATACAAGTTCCAGTATTCAACGATATACAAGTTCAAAGCTTGAAATAGAAAGGCCTATTAGTACCAAAATTGATCATTATAAAAAACTTATTAAAGTAAAAATAAACTGATAAATGATGATTGTAAATAAAAAATGTATTAAGAATATTTTTAAAATGTTCTATATAATAACAATAAACTACAACAGTTTAATATTTTGTATTTTTTATAAGCAGTAATATAGCTTTTCATGCTCTGCTAAGGAAAGTTTTAAAGATGTGAATATAAGTTTCAGATTACTTTGAATAATTTGCATTATATTTATTAATAATAGGTCACTAAATTCAAAGTAAGAATAAATCTATTGATTCAACTTAGAAATTCTTTATAAATATATATATTTGTAAAACTAATCGGGCATTTTTTTCTAAGCAATAATTAAAGAGATTTGAACATTTTTTTTTTCTTAAAAAAGTGACGTTTAAAATAATTTAAGCTTCTGTATATTCACACACACAAACACTGCTCTGAATTAAGATTATACCAGGAAGGAATGCAAATAACAAAACTCTACTTATGCAGATTCAGCACTTAACAACTATTTAATTTGTAGGTAATATAAGATAATGCACGATCCGAAATTATTATACAAATTGGCCACCTCTGGCAGCTAAAATAGTTTTAACTCGGTTTGGCATCAAATCGAATTGGATTTGAGTGACAAATATGGGCAAGCAAGTCAATGCTGTTTCACCTCTATATCACACTTCAATAATCGTTGTGGCTAGAGAACGTTGGAAGTTCAGCCTCTCAGCAAACCATAACCAGATATTTTCATTGAATGAAATATATATAGAACACGCGTTAGCCAGGCAACAGCCTCACTTCCTCTATTACAAGATAGGCCATGAAACGAAGGGAAACATACGATCTTACGTTATTGAACGAAGACATCTCCGGGACCTCGAAGATAGGGCATAACCAACAGCCATAATAACAGACAAACGTAATATCGACTGTTCAATTTACCAATGACGCGAATAGGAGGAGTTCGTGCAGCGTACCCATTGGTTGCCCATACTATCTCACCAGGGACAGGGCTCGTATAGTGAAATTAAGTGCAAGCTGGAGACATCCATCTCTTCAGTGCCTCCAGCTACCGATACGTTCATCATGATGTAGCACGCAGAACTAGGAATCGTCTGAAAAGGCTATGCGATTCCACTCCTGTATCTAGTTTAGTCGCTGGGCACTCCATTGACACCACGCGTTTCTATACAACAGTATCAAATGAAAACCACAATAATGGTTACCGTGCAGGTAGTCCATGCAGCTCCAAACATCGTCGTACAGTCGAGGACACTTGTGTTGCAAACAAACCTATTTTCATACCCAAGATCCGTTATATGACCGCGCGATTCTGTAGGGCTGACTGACAACATGTCTGTCTTCCTCGATTTTTGTGGCAGAAGACCATTGGAATTCTGTATGTTGGCTAGTGCGACCCTATTTAATCTATAGATTACATATTCAAGTGACAATCGTTCGATTTCAACCAATATAAGTAGAAACAATTAACCTCACTTTCGATAGACATCGATCCTGCCACTATCGAATACGGACACATGCTAGTAATCATTTTTTCGTCTTGTACGAAGCTTGATATGGTCTTTTGACAACCAGAGAACTTTCAATTAGAATTTTTGAATGAGAAATCCACTTCGTGACATTCCTTTCATACGGAATTTGAGATGCAGTTAATTCCTCATGCGTCGTTCAATTGCGCTTAAATGCCAAATACTAGCATACCCCAGCATCTTCACTTCATGGTAATTTGACATTTATATCATTTCTTCTTCATGATTTTGCAATATTATTGGTTAATAATGTAGATATATGTATGTTACTAGCCCAATATGGTATTTTAATAGTAATGAAATTGCCTGGCAATAAATATTAGTGTATGTTAACTTACCTTTTAAGTGTAATTGATCGGCTAAAAATTTACTTGATCAGTGCATTTATTTGACAAAATAAAAAAGGGTATATTCCGAATTAGAAATAAACACATACACATATATTTATAGTATATTTCCCCTCTACTATCGATAAATCGCACAATATTCAGTTGATATTATATACTGGATTGATTACAACGTTTTCAAAAGCTTGATTAACAATTCATTGATAGAAACTCAGTATAAATAACACATAGTATATTCAATACTACGATAAATAAATACCGTAGAAATCTTAGTTATATATAAGTTGGTAAAAGTTATTTTTCTTACAATACTAGATAACGAAGCTCTTGCTTTCTCTTCCGCTTCTCAAACACTGTTAAACAACATGATATCAATTATATTAATAAATGCGTTAAGACGTGTGTATATATATAAATTTATATTATTAATTTAATCTGGAACATAGCTTCATCCAAATATTAGTATTACTAACGATATTTATAAAAAAAATTCTGATGCGAGTTCTGAATACATTTAATATACTTGAATATTTTTAGAGTATTCAACATTTACATTATCCACTGTTCTACAATAAATTTATATCATGGTATAGGATAATATGTCAAATGTCACGATCTTCAGGAAAATAAATCATGGGGATATCTTTTAAATAGAGAATAAGGATTGTTTAAGCAAAAATAATAAACGCTACTCTTAATGAGGCTATTTCATTGTTAAAATGAACCTGTGACAATACAAGAAAATCATTATCAGGAAATGCGCCCTATTCTTCTCAAAATCTCATCCATTGTTCCTCGTCCTATCTTGCACTTCGTAGAGAAATGATCAAATATTAATGATGTAACTTTTGTAATTTTTTTTTATCTTTTTGTACTGGTATTTTTAAAACTACTCAAAAATAGAACAGAAAAAACGCATTTCAGTGCGGAAAAATTATTTGCATTTCATTATTTTTTTTATTTTTATTTTATTGCAGCTCTTTATAGAATGCGTGTTTTCCCTTTTACATAAGATACACTTTTTTCACTTTGATCAATAAAACGTGATATTTTAACATTAAATTTTCAATATATATGAGTATTCTTTCTTAGTGCAATAATTTGAAGATTTCTTTAAAAAATTACCTTTAAAAGTAAAATTTAAAAATGATTAAAAGAGATAAATGAGGTTCATGGAGAAAATAACAGAAATATTTATAACTACTTTGAATCAAGTTGCAATAACTGACTAAAACATACACACACGCGACGTTAAGAGATTATTTTATCGTAGACGTATTACTCATATAATGCAATCCTGAGGGGAATTATTCACACATATATATATCATCATATATATACCATAATTTATGTAAATAATATTCAATAATATGTTATATATATGTATAGGAAAGTATAGATTTGCGGGTTGTCGTATCCTTCATATACTCTGAGTTGACGTAATAGCCAAGAGAACGCCATCTAGTTGAAGAGGCAGTTATAAGAGCACGCGAGCTATAGACAAATGAGACAACAAAGCGCAGACAACAAGGGAACATGGGACAATGTTGATGAGATAGAGGCTTCATAGGATTCAATGTGTTGTTTTTGACCATGTTTTTACTATTTTTGATTAACATTTAACCTTTCCTTGTGTAAGTAGTTGTCATTGGTAAATGTGTATTTAAGGTATCTTTGTGACTAGGTTGAAGTATATGTTTTTTAGCTGTTTGATGTTAGGGCGATTAGGAAGAAGAAGAAAAAGAAATATACGTATTGAAAAAGAAATAATAACATATAAAACTAAGGAGAATTTTTTTAAGTTGATTTTCTAACATTTACTTTATCTAACTTATAAGAATATGTTTTTAAATGTGTCTTTTGTAGAATGAAATTTTCACTATAACTTGTGCAACGAAAACGGGACACCTCCAAAACAATCTAATACAATTCAATGAAATTTATAACATTTATATAATGAGCCCTTGAAATTGTAAAAAACTGCAAGTTTTAGGATAGTTACATTTAATCTCATTTTACAGCCATTTTTAACTTAGAACATAAATTAATTTTGACGAAAAATCATTAACATCAAATTTAAGTGCTTTTATAAAATATTTACTTTTTAAAATATTTTTTTACCCTACGGTTTGCCACTTTCAGATGGACCAAGAAACATATCAATGAAATTAGAATCACGTTATGCCCCGATATATTTTTATTTATGGTAATTTTCTTAACATTGAAAATTTTGCTAAAATTTTTCATAGAAATAATATCTTTTTTTAAAAACAAGGGGTGATATACATGTTATTTATTTAATAATTATGACTCTTTAAACTTATTTATGTTCCTTAAAACAGTAAAATGCTTCTAGAAATCAGATTTTGAAAAATTGGTTTCCGAACCTAGTCGGATGCCTTACCTTATTCTGGCCATTGTCTCTATATATCTCTCTCACTCACTCTATCTTTCCCTCTCTCTCACTCTTTCTCTCCCTCACTCACTCTATCTTTCTCTCTCTTTTTCTTTCACTCACTCTATCTTTCCCTCTCTCTCACTCTTTCTCTCCCTCACTCACTCTATCTTTCTCTCTCTTTTTCTTTCACTCACTCTATCTTTCCCTCTCTCTCACTCTTTCTCTCCCTCACTCACTCTATCTTTCTCTCTCTCTCATTCTATCTTTCTCTTTCTCTCTCTCTCTATCTCTTTCTGTGTCTCTCTCTTCCTCACTCACTCTATCTTTCTCTCTCTCTCTTTCTCTGTGTCTCTCTCTTCCTCACTCACTCTATCTTTCTCTCTCTCTCTCTCTATCTATCTTACTTTTTGTCTTTCTCTCTATATATTTATATAACCACTATTTAGGTATTAAAATACTCCTTAAAGGGATTCATATATTGGTAATGATTGTACACTAATTGCTTATACATCGAGTAAAGATCAATGTGTTGCAAAAAATGTTTTTAAAATGAGTACTAAATACCCGATCTCTCCTTAGTAAATTTAGAAGTTATTTACTATACGAAAAATGTAGTTTCATATCAAAAATTTGAAATTAAAATTTTCTGACATTCGGAACTAAAATATTTGACTTTTTTTATAGAATTTTTTCTAGTTAATTTTATGCAGTACACGGTGTAATATTGCAATAAAATTATAAATATTTAAAGTTATAGAAGCACTTTTGATTAAAGAATTAATTTCAATAACATTTGTTAGTTAATATTTTGACTCATTAATTTTTCAATATTTTAGATTGATATACGAGAGCAAAAGAAGCCTCATTCCGAATCATAAGATACAAATATAATAGTTAAAAAGAGTATTAACAAATTATTACGTTTCTGATAAATGTGTCGATCCGGGAGTAAGTAAAATAGGAGAGATTTAGTTAGTATAAAAATTTTAAACCATTATAAATACCTTATGAGTAAGAAATTACAATAAGCAAGAGAATACGCATTCTAGTTTTAAAAAATCCGACAGGGAAACAAAAAGTCTTTTAAAAAGTACAATAACAATGGACATTACTATTAAATGATGCTATATGTTGGGGGGTTGGGGGAATTGCCTTATATTTAAGACTTTTCAAATATTAAAATTGTATATCATCATCTACTTTATTAAACGAGCCTACAACGTAACATAAGATATAATTTAACGATATTTTCATTCTGCAATTGCCAAGGAAAAAAAAAAGGTTACCTTTAATGAGTTAAGTAATTCTGAAGACTATTACTGTCGATAGTCCAAAGGAAAGTAATTACGATGGTAATGGATTAAAGCTATTTTAATAAGATCAATTAAGAAACGTACATAAATAGATTTTCCTTTGCGGATACAGATTTTTTATAAAATTCAGTATAAAATGCTCTAAATATACGTGTTAAATTTTATGCAAATCTAATAGTTTCTAAATTATTTGAAGAAATCTGTTATAAGGTCAAATATACCAGATTGCTTCTAGCAAATAATTTATCTGCAAAATGTTAAAAATGTTTTTTTTAATTACAGTCTTATAGCTTTAGATTATAAGATTGTTATTTTTATTTAACGATTTTGTTTATTTTTATCTGATAAAAACTAATGTTTTTTTTTTTGTTTTTAAATTAAACTATCTAATTCTACATTAGTTTTCCCTTTTTGAGTGATGCTTGATAATTGAAATGATACTTGTGGTTAATAATTACAAATTAGCAGTGGCATTTCAAAGAGGATTGTTTTTTTATTAACGTACCTTCTAGATAGAATATTTCCCAAAGTATTGGAGATAAGTGCATGAAAATTTAAAAGTAGAATATTCCAAAATAAATATAATAAAAAATAGGAACAAAATACTTAAGTTTAGGTAAAAATGATACAATGCACAATTCTATTCTTGTCTTTAATAATATACATTTTATCTAGTTGGGAAGAAAATTTCATTGGTCATTATGGATGTTGAGTTTGTTAACTGAAGATACAGAAAAACATAGAAAAATTATTGATCAACTTAATTAGGGATAATGAACATTATTGGAGTCCTTGCTGCATAGAAAACAACATTAACGCACCATCCTCAGCTAAAATATTTCTTCTAATTTCATTGTTCCACAAAAATCATCCCTCTCATGTCTTAAATAGCTACAGAACGATAATCTACTTGCTTCCGCTGCATTGTTTATATTGGTTTCTTTGATAAATGTGTCTGTTTCTATTTCCTCATTACTCTTGTATATAATTATTCTCGTATACAGTTACTTTCTCTCAGAACTCAAACTAGTCAAGAATCATTCTGTTTTCTTAATAAGCTAGAAATTCACCTGGATTCAGAGGTATTATTTCAGTATTCATTAGCTGATACTCACTATTCGGATTTACCTGTCCCTGTAATCATAATTATGAAATAATTAGCCTCTTAAAATTAAGAAGAGTATCAAATTATCCTATACTTTGCATTATTTAGTGAATGATATTTCTAAGTTGTATTATTATAGCTTAGAAGTATTTATTCAGTCCTAGAATTTGGTGAGAAAATATAGATTATGTCATATTTTCCGTTACAGCTCTAATATCAGGTGTTTGTCTAGATAATAAGGGTTAGTTTTAGTTGATTAAATACTCGATAAAACTCAAGGTACGTATTTTGAAGTATAAAATTATAATACAAGTAATAACTGTGATAAACAATTTTTTCCAGAAAATTATTCACATTTCATTGTGTGCATTAGCCAAGAATTCAACTGGTTTTCTTACTAAGCAATGAAATACATTATTCCCAAGATAATTAGATTCCTGATCCTCTTTAATGCTCGAACTAAATAATTATTATCTTAAACTTTAAATAAGAATTACAGATGAAGGATAAATTAATTAATTGAATATTTAAAATTAAGAGGTAAAGAGATGAGAAATATTAGAACTTCTTACTCTAGAAACAGTAATATTTATACATTTTTGTATTTTTATAGTCTCCTAAAATGCATATGAGTTATAACATTACGATAGAAATATTTACGGCAGTATAATATGTATTTATAATATAATGAAGAAGAAATGTGAACTGTGTGTGTGTGACTCTTGTAAATCTTAAGATTTGAGACAGAATTTCTGATAAAGTATGTTTTAGATTATGGAATTTTAGTCTTAGAATATTGAAAAATTGTGGTGCAACATTCAATATATTTTTCCCTGATTAAAAGAAATTTTAATAAGGAATTGATTCAAGCTAGTAGTATGAATTTCATTTCCCTAAGACTTCAGTGATATATTTTGATACAAGTGGCATAAATGAAAATAATGGAGGCCGAAAACAATATAATTTTGGTACACTCTTGGAGTCATCGCATAATCATCAATTGTTAAAATGATACATTTCTTGAGAATCTAAGAATTTTGAAGAAACTATTTGTAACCAAGTTTATTGATGTCTATTGTATTTAATACAAAACGTTTACTTTTTTTCTTTTACAGAATAAGTATAAATTTCAACAACAAAGTTATTTATCCTTCTTAGTCAACTACATTTAGTCAGGGGGGATTCCCATATACACTTAAAAACTACTAATAAGAATTTTTTTTATCAGTCATCGTGAACTATGATCACTAAAGTTTTCTCATTTGTATTCTAAGTCCATAGCATATTTACTAAGAACTGTAACCGTAATAGTGGACGACCTTGGTTTTCCGAATTTCTCAGTTAGCTCTGGCAATGTCAAAACTAAAAGTAAAGAGGCAGAACCACACACACAAAAACAAATCTACTATTGACTGTCCCATTGTTGTTGTTTTTAGAATTTCCCACCAAAATGATCTGATCAACATGTAATAACTAGAAGATTATTTGACTTCAATGAAAAACAAATTTTAGTTGCATCAAAAGGAATAGCATAACATGTTACAACTAAACCTCATTTAAACATGTACTGTTAAATAACTTCTCCTTTACCAAATGTGGCTTTTTATCATGACAGAAATCCGGATGAAAATGTGCAAATGATAATTCTGTTCTAATGTCGTGGAGTGCCAATGTTACCAAAGTTGTGGTTATGTGTGAAGACTATATTGAGGTATTAAAGACGACATGGTGCTGTGGAGGTTTTAAGCTCAAGATCTAGGTGGCATTCTTAAGTCTAAACTGGCTTGTTAGGGAGACTTTGGTTTCACCTTTCTGTGTCTCTTTAATGGCAGATTACGTCACATCTTCAAAGGAAGGCACGTAATACAGAATGATTTCTGTTGAACAAAGCCAAGATTGATATCCTGCCTCTGGTCCCTTGTCATACCTCGTGGGGTGGACTTTAAGTTGGATATTGGACTGGTAACTTCGCCAAACTGACCAAAGTAAGGTTAAGGGTTAACTTTCTCCAGGATTTATGTCGGCATTGTTCTGTTCTGAATGCTTTTCCACGAGAAACTAAATGACCGTTGGGAAATCCTTTGTTTATTAATAGGAAGCCAGTCCTTCAATGAAGACCGTAACTGAACCATTGTGATTACATGTCTATTTAATAATAGGCTTGGAAATTTGACACATCACTGTTAATCTATATATATAAAGAAGAAAAGCTACTCTCTCTTACACACTCACTCACTCATCATGATACCTCCGGAACTATTAAATCTACAGACTTCAGATTTGGTAAGCGTGTTCGTTTCATGTTGTAGAGATCCGATAAAAACGGATTTGCAAAAATTGAACTCCAAAGAGTGTTGTGAGGGATTAAGGGGCGTTACAGATAAATATTTCCCTTTTTGAACTATTAAATGGGTACAGTCTTGAAATTTGGTAAACAGACTTCTTTCATGGAATAGAGATATGCTAAGAGCGGATTTTGCTTAAAAAGGCATCCAAAGGGTGTTGCGGGTGATTAAGGGGCATTACAGAAAATAATTACAGTTTTTTTTTTTAACTTTTAGACGCACAGTCTTGAAATTTGATTAGCAGATTCCTTTCATAGAGTTGAGATTCGTTATAAAATGGGTTGTGGGAAAATAGATTCCCAAGTGGCGTTATAAAATATTATTTCTACTTTTAAACTATTAGACATACAATCGTGAAATTTGGTAAGCAGATTTCTTTTATGGAGTAGAGATCCACTACAAAATAGTTTTTACGAACATCGACCCCTAAGAGGCTTTAAAGATAATTAATTCCGTTTTTAAACTATTAGACCTACAAACTTGAAATTAGATAGGCATGTTCCTTTCATACAACATTAGGAAATACCCAACTAAGCGGATTGGTAACGGCTAGTATTATATAAGGGAAATAGTTGGAAAAATTATAAAAATGGATGTAACTATATAAAAATTGTGTTATCATATGATTAAGATAATAAATAATTTGAAAGCGCACCGCATCAAGTACCATCATAGGTGCATCTCATTCTTTCAATACCATTTAGAAGTATAATTTCAGCAAATATAGAAAGGAATATTGACATTCATTCCGTAAGGAACTGAATGTAAGTCTGAATAAAAGGAATAAAGTTACTAATGAAATAAGGAGTGTTTTTTCTAGATTAAAAATAACTGAAAGTTAGGATTATTTGTACGTCTATAATATGCTTCAATTTATTTTATTGTTTACTTTTGTAGTACTTATGATTTCATCAATCAATAAATAAAATATAAATAGCTAATCATTCGTAAAAATGTTATTAAGAAAACAACAATCCTAAGAATAAATTTTTCTCCCTTATTTTTCTCAGCAAGCTGCTTTAAAAAAATTTATACATAAGTACTCTTATAAGTTTGTAAATATATTTCAGTAGTCGGACATAAAAAATAAACTTTTCGCACATTTCAAACGACCACAGGAGAATTTTTTTAAATGATGCATTTAACTAAATAAAATGAAAGAAACTTTTGAGTCTCAAAAGAAATTCAAGTTTCCTAAAATATTATTACAGAGCTAATATATGCATATTTCTATGCATTTGTTTACTTTTTAAAGTTTGTCTTAGATTCTCAGCTCGTAGAAAATAGGAATAACATTTGCATCTGATAAGTCATGCATTTTGTTTGCGAATTAAATTATTATAAAGTTATTTTAAACTTTTACGCGAACTAAACTTGTTTACTTTTCTCTAAGCTGAAGATAACAATCAGAAATTTTCTTGACGCAAGCGAGAGAAAATTAAATGCGAACATTAAATCCCTCATGATCTTTTATTAAAGGATTCTCATAAAAAGCCTTTTACGGTTACTTTTCCAGATTTTTGATGAAAGAGTCCCTTGAGTGTATTCTGTAACCTCAAGTTATTTTATTCATATTATTCAAAATATTTATACATAAGAAGCCAAATTTTTTATGTCTTACAATGGTTCATATTGCTCACCTAAATTATAATCACATGGAATAAGCATACAAAACTTACGTAAATTTTTGGAAATTATGGAATTTTAAAAGTTTTTAATATTACATTACGTTAATTATAAGATAATTTTACATCAATTTCAAAGAATTGAACTTGGAATACCTGTTTTTGAAGTGTTTCTGTTTTACATTAATGCATAAAAAATGTCCATGTGAGCTTTAAAAACACAACTCGAAACAAGTTTAACTTAAATGTTTTTTTTAAAATATGAAACTTGATGAAAAAATGTAAAATACTAAACTTCTTGATAAATATTATTTCTCAGATGTTGATTATTTTTTTTATTGCATTGGAATATTTGTATTAAAAATTTTGCTTAACTATTCTTGTAGAATCCTTAATCTTACTCTGAAACATTAAAAATAAATTATATCAAAAGCGGAAAATTTAATTTTCATCGTGATTGATCAAAATTTTTGGAGCTCTATCTAGAAACATTTAAAATATTCCTTTTATGGCGTTTCTAGATAATTGAAACCACCATAAAAATAAGTATAAAATGTTGTGTTGGTGACGGGTTTAAGCCCATTTTGACTGAAAAATAAGGAAACAATTCAAATAGAGAGAGAATATTTTTTTTATCAAAGAACATTCAATTATAACTATCCCATATTTTTTCAGGATTATAAGCACACATATAATAAAACTGTGTCAATTTTAAAAATTAAATGCTTGAGGTTCTCCTATATTTCGAATAAAACATATTTTAAAATTGAATTTCTGATAATATTTTATCGAATATTCCCCTGTAATCTAAGTTTACATAAACCTTTTCTAATATAAAACACATATAAAAACCATTGGTTATGAAATAAACTATTGAGATGTATAATACTTTAAAAATCTTCGTTTGGGTGCATTTAAGAATTGTATTCTGGTATTCATATGTTTTCAATCGTTTATAATTAAAACACACTTTTAAAAATTAGTACAATTTTTTTTACAGTAGCATTCACAATATTTAAGAAGTTATGACACTATTAAAACTTAGCGTGCCCACTTCATAAACCTAAGGCTGCGGGTGTAATCCTGGCTTTTTTTCTAGGCAATCTGTCCTAAAACCTTTATCATACAATTTTTGTTCAATACACAGACACAGGATTGCTACAATATACTACTATCTAAAGTAGAAGAATTGTTATAAGGACTGTGTATCTCAAAACCAATGTTTTATCTAATATCACCAATAAATAACTTTTTGATATCGTAAATACCATGCAAAAAAGACTTTAGTTTTCTCAAAAAGTTCGCAAGAGTGAAACAAATTTACAACACTTCTGATGAAAAAAAATCATTACTTACTCTCAGTACCTTACAAAATACATATAATTCCCATTTTCATTTCGAAATAATTGGAGATAAATTAAGAAAAGCTAAAAACTAAATAAAATATAGATGGGTTGTAAGAAGCCATACACATAACAAATTTAATTCTAAAAATGTAAACACTCACTTGTTTGAGAGAAGTATCACTCACTTCAAGAAGTAAAATCCGGCGTATAACGCGGACATTTTTAACTTTGAGGAATACTCTCTGTATAACGTGCACCCTTTTTTTTTCGAAGAAAGCTAAAAAGTAAATATGCAATGCTCTTATGTTTTGAAGTCATTTATTCGAGATATTACTCCAGACTTTTAAAAAAATTAGTACATTTCTAGAACTGTAATTCTTTAAGTTCATAAAGGAATTCACTTGTTTTAAATAAACAATATTTCAGTATATACAGAAATGTGATCTTTATTTATGCTCATCTATATTTTTGTTTTTAAAGTTATCATTTTTATACTCGGCGTATAACATGAACACGTAAGTTTCGATCATATTTTTTGTATTGAAAGTGCATGTTTTACGACGGATTTTGTGGTAACTCAAACAATAGGTTACAGTTAAATAGACGTGCAATTTCGATCTCGCAATCTGTATTGAATATGTCGCATAAAAGCAATCTTCTTTCATTGATAAGAATTAAGTTACTAAGTCATTATATATATATATATATAGGTCAATAGACTTATTAACTGTGATATATTAAGGCAGTAAGGCCTTAATAATTTTTGTCGAGTATTTTCATTCGTTTGAAAACCATATGGTGTCGAAATGTAAATTTCTGTAATGTATGCAGTTACAGATTTTTACATGTTTTAACCGATTAAATTGCTTAGAAAAATGGTATAGTATTATTAATTGGCAGTTAAAAGTTCTCCTATTTTAAATTTTATTTCTTCGCGATTCATAATTAAATTTTCATAATAACTACAACGGTAAAACCGCTATAGTTGCTGCGGTTTGTTTTTAGGTGATCACGTTAAGAAGAAATTGTATGTAACGATGAAAAAGATAATGTTTAGTAAAATATTAATACATGCGATGAAAATAAGCATTGTTTTCTATTATTTCTTTTATTTCTTGTTTTCCCCAAAAACTTTTTTTAAATTTTATAATTTTATAATAAATGTAGCTGACTTCAGCTGTTTTTATATTAGCATAAACTGTTTCTGAAAATGTAGCTTAGTTTGCTGGAAGAAAAAGAATACATAGAATTCATAATATCATTCATTAATACACTGCTGTTTATAAAAAATGCAACACCATGAAGGAATCATCATAATTAAATGAACTTTGCAGCAAATATAAATTATGGGATGTTACGCAAAATAGTAAGATTTCAGAGTCCCCGTGCTTGCATGGCGTGCGCAGTGCCCTCCGCATTGGTACTCAAAGTGTATAAATAGAGGACTGTAGCGGAACGTTAAAAATAGTTAATGATTATTTGTTAGGGACGAACGTTTAGTGAGACCAAAATATGCCTCCACGACGAAATAAGGAGATATTACAAAACTTACGGAGTTTGAACGGGGGAGGATTATCGGCCCTCGAGAAGGAAGATTTTCCTATCACGCAATAGGAGCTCGTGGGCAGCGGAACAATTCCGCTGTGATGCGAGTTTGAAAGCAGTGGACCGACAAGCTCCGAACTCGAAAAATTGGCAGTGGACTACGGAACGTAACGTCAGCGGCGATAATCGACACTTGCTCCGCATGGCGGTGAAAAACCGTACAGCTCCTCCAGGCAGTTGGCAGAAAGTTGGTCTACTGCTACAGGTGTACTAATGTAGGCTTCGTCAATTCGTTGACGTCTGCTGCACCGTGGATTGCGTGCAAGGGTGCCTTTATACAGGATCCCCCCTCACGGTAAACCATCGACGGCTGCGTCTGCTACAGGCTTATGAGCACAGAGCCTGGCAAGCTGATTGGCACCAAGTTGTCTTTACAGATGAATCACACTTCAAATTGTGAGACCGTGATGGCCGCCTTCGTGTTAGACGCTATGTCGGTGAACGCTGCCTTCCACAGTGCGTTATCGAACGACATTATGGACTAACACCCGGAGTTATGGTTTGGGGTGCGATTTCATATCATGGACGATCCAATTTGCTAGGAATTGAGGGTAATCTCAATAGCAACAGATCCGTCCGTGAAGTGATGATACAGCCCGAAGTCGTTCCCTTCACTCAAGGCATCCCTGGAGCTATCTTTCAGCAGGATAATGCACGTCCAGATGTTGCAAAGACTGTTCGAGACTTCTGTTCCACCCAACACATGCAACTTCTTCTTGACCTGCTTATTCGCCGAATATGTCGCCTACTGAACACATGTGGTATTTGGTTGGTCGGCGTCTCTTTCGTCATCCACGTCCTGCAGCTGTAAAACACAAACTTGTGCTCCGCTTACAAGCAATATGGAATTCTCTTCCACAAGTAGACATTCAAAATCTGTTTGACTCAATGCCACGTCGTATAGCAGCACTTATTGCAGCGCGAGGTGGCTACACCAAATACTGATTTCGGACACTTAATATTGTTTTTTCCTTTGAAATTTCGTCATTTATTTGTACTAATGCAAGTCGTTTGTGCATTAAATTTCATTTAATTCTGATGATTCCTTCATGGTGTTGCATTTTTTACAAACAGCTGTTTATTATGAATTTTTTGATAAAATGAAATTATCCTTGCCACAAACATTTTTCTTCATTTAAATAGTTTTCTCTTAATGCTTTTTCTTCTAAATATGCTTTTTCCCTTTTAAAACCATTTTTTTATAAACAAATATATATATATATATATATATATATATATATATATATATATATTTTAAATAATTCTTCTACATTTTGTGCACTTGTCATTAACATAGTCGAATAAATCATAACGTCTGCTTCACATTTCTAAGTTTGATCAGCTTCATAATTATAATTAAACGAAGTGGGGGAAATGGATTAACTGCATTTCATGAAAATAATACAAATTCATAGATTACATAGTTTCAAATATTTCATTTATTCAGAAAGATTAATTTAGAGTTTTTACACAAAACGTTGTGGGAACTTCTTATTAAAAGAAAATTATATTCCAAAAACTCTGAAAGGTATTCATTAATTTCTATGATAAAATCTTCTATGTATTTGCAGTCACTATCAATTTGCAGTAATGTTTTTCAAACTGTTAGATAATAAAACTCTAAAAATAATTTTACTTTTTGAGAAAAATGATGTTTAAAATGCAATGCTTGTGCTCTAAGTTTAAATGTTTTATTATGCCCCATCACCATCTGTGAAGCAGTGAACATGTGTGTGTTATAATAAAGTTAAGTAAGAAATTTAATAGTTATGTGTTTATATTTACAATAGCCACTTTACAGTGTTATTGGTAATGAAATGTATATTTACGACCTCTGGATATAAATTGTCTACAGATGAGAATACAGAGTAGATTTCAAAAGAAACTTTGAAAATGTTAGCTCATATATTTTTTCAACATTTAAATTTTTTACTGTTGAATGATTTTTCTGAACATTTTATCAGAGTCTTGAAACCTTTAGATAAACTTTTATGTGCTTTACATTTTACTGTCTTCCTTATAGGCATTTTATTCTCAGAAGACACACAAACAAATCACTAGTTCATGCAGAGAGGTGTAAAGCTTATCTTTAGAATAAGTGTAGAATATGCTTGATTGTTATTCTTGCAGTTATATTCAAATTCAAGTTACGTTAACGAATAACACATGTAAAACACTTGTAATAATTCATTGTATTTTACTGGTGCATTATGTTCATTTCATTGATCCCTTATAATGGCCCATTCGCATGCCATTTTAATTCACATGAGACATTGCCAAGAATATGTAAAATTGTGTTTATTATTATTTGTATTGCAAGTAAAACAAATTAAAATGTGAAACAAAATGCATCATTTTCAAAATTGCCACGTAATATATTAAAAAATAAAAGTTATAAATTTAAGAGATATAGAATTTAGAGATTTTTCTTCTTATGAACAATCCTATGAATAACGTTTATCTTCTAATTACTGTACACGGGAAATCATTATATTCCCTATAATTAGTACCTTTAACAAATCAAGACAATTTGTATAAATGCCATATTACTGAATAATACCACTTCCAAGGACTCCTTTATCGTTCGAGACAAATGGAAATTCTAGTCTTTAAAACACTCAAAATGCCCTTATCTTTCCTTGTTAATTCTCAGAGTAATCCTTTGTTCAACTAAGAAAGCATAATTAACGCTACAGTACACTGGACTGAAGATCACTCTTTTAGAGAAATAGCTAATAGGAAGGCGGATCGTGATTGGCTGGATTCATGATACAACTTAATAGTGATTTGTCTTGACAGTGGCGAACCGAATCTCACTGTCCTATAAGAGAAGAGTTCAATTGATGAAAGTGTTCCACTAGTCCTCATCTAACACCTCTTTATTCTACGAGTTAATGAGAAACTTGAAACTCTAATCTAAAGGTCAATCCTACAGACTCTACGTTTCACTTATCTTCCCAACATAGACGAATCCTCTCATTGGTTTGTAAGAAGATAGGTGAACCACTTGCCCTTCAGGAGGAGATTGTAGTTGGTAATTATATTTAGAGACGTATTTATATTGGCATTACCTTAACTAGCTGGAAAGAGACACTGTACGTAATAGTGAAATATTTCAAAATGTGCGAAAATTTGTTTTTGGAGTTTATATAAATTTTATATACGTTACAGGGAGTGTTTAAAATCATGCTTATATATACATAATTCTTCACCACACACATAAATTTTATCTCTCCTTATTTGATGAAATGCATTCATTTAGATTTACAAACCAAAAAGAAAGAGAAAAAATCATTTATATATATTTCACCTTCATACATCCAATACGTAACTTGTAATTTTTCAAATGTGTCAAAAGTTGATTAGTGCATAAGTCTTACAAAATTCTTCTTGAAAAATTTGGTGTGGTAAGAAATCGCTTTTTATTACACAAAATACTAAATAGCACCTCAGTAGCTCTATATTTTAGGAAAACTACTGAATCATGTATATATTTATTTTTAATTAATGTTGATGTAATTATTGTGTTTTTTATTAATGATTTTAATCACATATAATTAATCCTAAATATACTTATATATATTTGCTTATAAATTAAGTAAAACTTAATATATGTATTAGTCTTGAATGTGTATTGCTCATTTTCAGCACAATCCGTACATACACATATTTACTTTAAAATTTCAAGCGATTCGCTTCAATTTCTTATACATTCGTGTTTTGCTACACAGTTTGGTTTCCCCTCATGTCTGGCGTAAAAATTTTTTTTTTTTAATATTTTAAAAACATTTACAGTTGAATGACTAATTAAGTAAATATTTTGAATACAGTAAGGCAGTGTTTCTCAAACTGTGGGCGAGCATATTGATAAGTCAAAAACAAAGGATTATTAAAAAAATTATTAATTTACTGAACAAAATACATTGTGACACAATAAAAAGTTAAGTACAAATTTACACTTATAAATATATCAGTACTGCTCAATGTATTTTATAATTAATTTAACAATACTAAGAACAAATTTAATAATTATCAGCGATACCATGGCCTTGTCATATATAAAATTATATGCAAAAATTAGCATTTATCTTGATAATTTGTACGGTTTATAATTGATCCCTTAAATGCCGATTAAAAATTAGCCGATTCACTCCCCAATGCCACCATTTAACAAGTAGGCGAGCGTATGTGGTGTAAGGGGGAAGGGTTGAAAAGGAATAAATAAGCAAAATCTCCAAAATTAGTAAATCCTTCGCAAAAGATTGTACTTTAGAAAGAGACGTATACATACGTCCAGGGCAATTAATTCACTGGCTGAGCGAGACGTTTATATACGCCGGTGGCACTTAACAATTTAAAGTCGTATTGTAGGTTTAGCGTCAAAGTATAGTATTATTGAATTCAATTCACATTGTTATTGTATGGAGGGGGGGCGATGAAAATTATGATTGAATTTTGGTCGCCAATATTGAAAGTTTGAGAAGCACTGCAGTAACGAGATACCTCGTTTATCAAGTTATTTTACACAAACAAAAGCAACAACAGTATAATCAAATCATTGTTGAGCTGTACAGTGCAGAGACTCATGCAGGAAAGAAGAAACATCAATAAAACATACTTATATTTATGGTTATAACTAATAATATAATTTAATAAGGAAATACTTGATCCCTTAAGTTTTAAACATTATTTACTTACAATATGTGCTTATACACGCAATATTTAAGAGTATTTATCTCGAATAAAGGGATTTGTGTGCGTGTGTGCAAATTTTAATGAACATTTAACAATTCTACATTTTCAATTTTTGCTTTTTTGGGCAGGATTTTCTTAAATGTTCCATTTTATTAATCCATATTTTTGATGGTGGGGAATTTCTTGTGAAATATTTAAGTACATTTAATCTTACCACTTTATAAGATTTCAAAATTCCTCTAAACGCAAACAATATGTCACAATTTTTTAAATATTTGCATGTTAAGAAAAAAGTATTAAAAAGAGTTTAAAAGCATATATTTCTAAAATAGATCTTTAAGTGTTTTGTTTCAAATTTATCTATATAAGGCGAAATAAATTTTGCAAGATTTAATGAAATTTTATACATTATGATTAATGATTTCATCACCTAAGTGAAATGTTTTTCTAAGACTCCATAAAATTAACACCTTTTAACATAATGTGGACGATAAAAGATGTTTGAGATATTTTCTGAGCGTAAAGTGCTTATCGGAAAATAAATTTACGGACCGATTATAATAATAATATATAATGGGTCCATCAAAATGAAAAATTTTAAAAAAGTGAAATGAAGAAAATTACAGCAAAACATTTAAGCAGCAATAATTCATTTAATTAATTAATACAATAGTAATTAAATGTTTTATTTAGGAATTACAGCTATAAGAGCAAAATGAATCAATACTACGTCCCTCACTCTTGCGAGCTGGTCATTGTGTCGTACAGTTGGTGGATGTCCTGTGGTGAAATTGCTTGTTCTGAACGTTCCAGTTGTCTTATTAAACTGCCTCGATCCCGAGATGTCAGACACTCTCGTTCGTCTATAGCCCAAATGTGCTCTACTAGAGAGAGATCAGGTGATCAAGAAGGAAGGAAAATGTTGGTGTAAATCAAAGAAAAGCAATAGAAAATCCGTACCGTGTGTGTTCGGGCAATTAGTCTGTTGAAATATAAGCCCAAGATACTGAGAGGAAAGAAGACGTTACATCATGTATGATCTCGTTGGTGCAAAAATGTGTAATAAGGGTAAAATGTATGATAACGAAAGAAAACAGCTATCAAATGGAACAACATTCAATACCATAACTACTGGTTTTCGGAGTGTGGGGTGTTGTAATGAAAGTATATAGACATGTAATCGTCGGTCATCGGGACCAATTTCGATTTGAGATTCATTCCTGAAAGCAATTCTATTGCATTTCGTGAGATTCTAGGATAAATGCGGCCTTCTCCACTTCAAACGCGCCTGGCAGTGTGCAACGGTGTAGGGCATTCAGCGCAAGGGCCTTTGTGACCTAAACCTGGCTCTATTCCCTGAGTCTATTTTCATTAGTCATTGCAGACATTGGTGACCAAGTTATACATACGATAGTTGATAAGGAAGTGCCAGGGGCTCTGAGCTTTGATCAGATGATCCTTTTCGGAGTCTCTTTCTGTCGTCGCTCTCGTTTAACTACTAACTTTTTGACGTTCTGTAAATACATAGTGTTTCATCTATTCCTGTAAAATCATCAAATGGTAACATCGTTCCTACCCAAATTCCAAGAGAAACTACGATTTAACCATCTTGCTTCATTACTCCAATAGAGCGTCTTCTCTCTCAAACGAAGAAATTTGATCATACCATTCACGAAATCGTCTGTGAAGAATTGGTACAATCCACCTGTCGACAAAATCGATATCCACGTGGAAGTCACGTCTTAGCATTGAAATGTTCCCTCTCATATACACCATCCAGATGCTCCATTGCAGTTCGCTAGAGCTACTGATACTCTGCAATTGGGAATGAAACGACAATCATTTTCTTATTCTATTGCAAGGTAGGTAGGTGTATAAGCAAACTCGCCCTATTTCGACAATTTCTTAATGGTGTATGTCGCTTTTCAAATTAAAGAGAATATATGTGAATATAAATATAATACTAACTCTTCAGTGAAATGCATTCCCTCAGGAGATAGCTTATAATACGTATATTTGGAAACAAAGAGGATAAAGTAGTAAAATTCATTTCATTTAAAATTTTTATATGTAAAGGAATACTACTCAAAGCTTTTGTGTTATTTCGCAACATAACAAAGAACATGCAAGTGTACTTTTTTGTGAAATAAAATTTTAAAAAAAAAGTTCATTTAGTTTATGTATCAAAATATTATTCCTTTTTTTATACAAATACTCGCAGCAACATGTTTAGGCATAAAAGAAACTAAACAGCTGGATGATTGTGAGAACTTTTTTTCTCATTGCTGCAGATAATCTCGTAACTGTTATATAATAAAGGAACGATGGCAAGCCATTTTTCATTTAGTAATTTACCAAGTATTGTTTATAGAGGGAATATCCATGCTTGCTGGCATTCATTGTAAGATAAGCGCAAGTTTATTATGTAACCATATTTTCGTAATCTTCGCGTATGAATGCATTAATTATTCATTGAAGAGCCAAAAAACTGGTACACCTACATAATATCGTGTAGGCCCCCCACGAGCACTCAGAAGTGCCACAACACGACGTAGCATGGATTCAATTAATGTCTGAAGTAGTGCTGGAGGTAATTGACACCATGAATCCTGTAGGAAAAAAAGGGGTGGAGGTCTCTTCTGAACAGCACGTTGCAAGGCATCCCAGATATATTCAATAATGTTCATGTCTGAGTATTCTGGTGGCCAGAGGAAGTGTCTAAATTCAGAAAAGTGCTCTTGAAGACACTCTGTAGCAATTCTGGACGTGTGGGGCGCCGTAGTGTCCTGCTGAAATCCACCATGTCCATCGGAATTCACAATGGACATGAATGGGTGCATATAATTAGACAGTATGTTTACGTACCTGTCACGGGTCAGAGACGTATCTAGACGTATAAGGGATCCCATATCACGCTAACCTCACACACCCGATACCAACAAAGAGCCTCCACCAGCTTGAACAGTGCCCTGTTGACAATTAAGGTCCATGGATTCATGAGGTTGTCTTCATACCCGTACACATTGATCAGTTTAATTCAATTGGAAAAGAGATTCGTCAGAACAGACAACTTGTTTTCAGTCATCAACAGACCAATGTCGGCGTTGACGGATCCAGGCGAGGCGTAAAGCTTTGTGTAAGGTAGTCAACAAGGGTACACGAGTAGGCTCCGAAAGCCCATATCGATAATGTTTCGTTGAATGGTTCAAACTGTGACACTTGTTGATGGCTCAGCATTAAAATCTGCAGCAATTTTCGTACGGGTTGCACGTCTGCCACGCTTAATGATTCTCGTCAGTCGTCGTTGGTCCCTTTCCTGCATGATCTTATTCCAGCCGCAGCGATTTCGTAGAGTTGATGTTATACCGGATTCCCGATATTCACGGTACACTGCTGATGACTGTACTCGTGAAATGGTCGTACGGGAAAATCCAAATTTCATCGTTAACTCGGAGATGCTATGTCCTATCTCTCGTACGCCGACTATAACACCACGTTCAAACTCACTTAAATTTTGATAACCTGCCATTGTAGCAGCACAGTAACCTATATCTAACAACTATGTCAGGCACTCATTGTGTTATATATCGGCTTTGCCGACCGCAGCGCCGTATTCTGATTGGATCCATATCTTTTTATTTGCATACGCATGCCTCTACCAGTTTTTGGCTCTTCAGTGTATATCATTCTGCGATTAATTTTTGCCATTGATAGGCCTGAAATAATTTAAAAAATAAATAAATAAATAAAATGTCTAGAGAGATTTTATAGTATCAGTTCAAAAATATAAATTTCTAGCTATATTCACTTCCGTGTATCAACACTCAGTCATACAGCTCGTTTTTCGAACCACCTCACGCTTCTAATAGAATGGATCGTTTAATACATTCTTCTACTTTGTATCCATACAGCCAACTTTCCCTATAAAACCTGAAATGTAAATTAATCTGCTCACAGGAAAAAGCCAAGTTAAGCCACACCTCCCGGACCAGTCCTCTCCACCTATAGTCATGAAGTATCTCGCAGAAAGGGAAACTCCACTATCGTTGCTTCCCCATCAAAGACTCTCAGATATGGGATGAAGACAAAGCAAAATGTCCAAAGACAAATCGTAAGGCATCGTAAAACAAATCTGCTCACAGAACATTTCTCCCCAGATGTTTAGTTACTTTGTAGCGAGATTTGTTCCACGTTATATGGTGACATTTTTCGACGCTGTAAGATGTGGCTTTAGCTTTGTATCATATGTAACTACTCTTTAAACCTCACAAATGCACAATAGTTTCGGAAAAGTTCTCTCCAGAGAACTTTTGCACATATTACCTTACCTCTCATCAAAAGTTTCTATTATTGCTAATATGTGGTCGAAATTGGCACGCTGCACATTTAGTCAAAGTTAAATTTTGTCCCGGTCAAATATTTCCAGTTGTAAATAAAGTTTTGTGATACTGAATGCTGTAGACTATTTCAAACTATGTTATGCCAACTTACCGCAGATAAATGCCATATTAATACTATTGTATAACTATGTTGCACATATCAAGTTTTTTGAACCTGTGCCCAAGGCAAGCTTTGCTTAGCACATCTAACGGCATCGAATTGCATTGCCTTGTGTACAGTTAGCTACCTCTGAGTCACTACGTCACTGAATTACAAGCAAAATGGCCCAAATATACACGTTCGCTTACTAATTAGTTTTCAATGCGACGCATTAGGATTAAGAATAACTTTTTTATTGCAGTTTTTCATGTATATATTGTTATTCAGTTGACACCTTTATCAAAGTTGTACATGTACACTTAACTATGAATTCTATAAAGTAACAAGGGTCAGAGAGAGACAGTCTGAGAGAGTGACGTGTTAGCTCTGTAAACTTTGCACAAAACTTTCTTGAAACTAATCACATGTAGAAATTTATGAGTTAAATGCAATTGGTGAATCTCCTGTCTAGACGAGCAAGTTTGGTAAATATGGGCACAATATAAAAGCATACTAGCTTATTTAAATATAATATTCAATGTGCTTTCGTTTTAATTTTTAACTCGCTTCGAAATTAGGTCGAGATCCAGACAAATCTTATTGTGATTTATGCCAGAATTATTAAATTGCTCACTAGGACATATAATTGAGTGCAGTTTATTTTTTAAAAAAAAAAATACCGATATGCATGCACCTTTTAAAAAATAAAAATAAGCAGGTCACTTTTAAGGATTTTATTTGTATTTTTCTGCAGCTTATAAATTTACATATTTTGCCAAGAATCTTTGGAAGTATTGAAACTTCTGACAGTTGGTTATAATTTAGCTCTCATATGATACATATTCATAGAAGATTTATTTCACTAAGACTTTAGCCAGATTTATTGCTAATATATATATATGTTCATAATTTAGATCCATGTTTTTAACAATGTGGAAAAACAGATTTTAACTTTGAAAAAATGTTGCTCAGAGCATCATTAATATTCCTTTCTAGAAGTTTCGAAGTTTGTAAGAAAGAAATCTTGATTTTTTTTAAGAATTACAATTTTAAAGCTTGAAATGTAGGTTAGCAATATGTCTAAAAAATTCCTTTTCTTGTCACTATTAATTTAGAAGCTTTACATTTTATTTTCCTCTTAGACTCTTATACTTAACTTGCATTCAATGCTTTAATTTATAATAAAAAATGCTTTTGATTTTTTTTCCTTTCAAGTTTATCTTTATTATTTAACCAATAACTAAAATTACAATAGCAAATCACATACCAAACACATACAAAATTTTTAACCATAACGATAAAAAAAATTATGTCACATACAAAAGATTTCAAACAAAAATTTTAAGTAAGAAGCTTCAATTACAAACTTAAAGTATTCTAAGGCAAATCAATATGTAATTACTGAGAATAAAATTTGCGATTAAATTTAAATCAAATATTGCAATGTTTGCTATCAGCTCTCTGTAAATTAAATATAAATGAGGATTTCTGTTTTTTAACAGCTTCATGTTAAGCTTAAAAGACTATTGAAAACTTAAGCATACTTATGCTTTCACTTTTGGCTAAACACAACCAGAAGATCATTGTTTCAGAATTAAAGTTTTTTCCGTACAAAAAGTGATACAAATCTTAAAAATTTACCTAAGACGAAAATAAAATTGATATTTTTAAGGATTGAACGTGGTAAAAATAAAAAAAAAAAGATAATATAAAACTATAAAAAAATAAAATGGTCTAACAATTATAAATATTTAATGAAATAATATCATGAATAATATATTATTCTTAATAGAATTTATTTACTAAGCAAAAAGATTGTAATATTTGTTGAATATGACCATGCGAAAAACATTTCTTTTAAAAATCAACAAGACAGTAAAAAGAAGAATAAAAGCCTTTTCTCAGAAGTATAAGAAAAACTAATTTCATTTTATAATTAAAATGCTACTTTAAAAGATGAAACCATACCTATTTTTTTATGAGCACATCTTGTTGAACACTTCATATGCGTTTAATTTTAATACTTATTATACAGTCAAATTCTTGTGTTCATCTATTACTACAGCTTGTATGATACTCAAATTATTCATAAGATTTACGATTAACCTAACTACATGAAAAAGTAAAACTGCAATAATTAATGTTTTGAAATATTTATTGCATTTTTTTTTTACCAAAGAAAATTTATGAAGCAAGTATATTTTTATATAAATTGATTAGTTTAAATTTCTTTCAAAAAAATATTCATTACTTTTATTTTTAAGCTTAGTTCATAAGGTTTCTGAAAGAGAAATTTTATTTTAAGGTGGACTTTGCCTCAAAATTTTTTTAGACTTCATTACAATAAAAGTCAGGAACCAATTTACAGAAATTATTTTTACTCCTACAGCTTTAAAACTTAAATGTCATTTTACGATCATGATCAAACGTTAAAGTATCTTTCTTTGAGCCAAAGATTCATTTTC
>BMAV01022068.1:52500-133213 GCA_019973955.1 Trichonephila inaurata madagascariensis
AGTAAAAAGGAAAATTAAACTCTCACCCCTATGACCTTAATAAATTCTTTAAGTCTTCAATTTATTTGGTTTACTTGTAATATTTCAAATACGTCAAATGTACGTATAATGAAATTAAAATGTAAATTAATATCATAATCCTTCAAATCTGAACTTTACAGTTTCTTCTTTTTATATTGAAAACAGCATAAGACTGTTGTTCTGATAAATAAAGTAATCAGAATAGTTTAACTTAGATTTTTAAAGAGAATCTGAGCTCAATTACGCGACTACTAATTTTCCAATTCGTTGTATTTCTCATCAATTCCCGTTTTTAGGGCAAATGATGTATTGTTACATGCATGCTTCAAATTTATTAGTTGTTTGAATTGAATAATTTGGAGTAAGTAGTAGAATAACACAAACGAGTATATTTAATTATTTTAAATTAAGAAAATATATCATAACTTAAATTTTATAATTAGCAGATATTCATCTTAGAGACAAATATTTCACAAAGAAAAACTTAATTTTTCTGTATTTAAACGGATGTTATTGACGTGATTTTACGTATTTTCGTGTTATTGCATAAGGCTCTTAAGGAATGAAATATGTAATGTTTGAATGGTGTGAATGTATATATTTATGAGAATTATGTATATATATATTCTTTCCGAATGGCATTGGCCGTGGTGACCAAGGGGTCAATATCGTGAACTCGTAACCAGCGTTGTGGAATCACGAATTCAAAACCTTTGATCCATGCGGGGTTTTAAAAATTAATTTTTTTAATTCTAAAGTATCCTTTGGTATTAAATTTGGAGGGCTGTCCTCAAATGTCACCCTTGTCACTTGATTGCTGCTCAGAGTTACAAGGTTTGTCACTTATAATCATCCTTGCGATATAAATTGCGATATAAATTGAAACAAATGAATTCTAAAAACAAGCCGAAAGAAAGGATTTGCAATACGTTCAGAACAAAGTTGTTTCAGAAGTCCATTACATATAAATGTTCTTTAACGTGTTGTCGATTGAGAAAATTAGGGTTAATCAATGTAAATTGCATTAACTGACAGTCTTACTACTTCTTGTTTAATGTTTCTGGAAGTTATATTTTAGACCAAGTAATGTCATTAATACTACCCCCTAACAAATCATTTATTTAGAAAATATTTAAAATTGGTTTTATTAAAAAAAAAAAAAATTAAAATTTAAAAAAATATTTTTTTAAAATTTAACTTAATTTTTTTTTTTTTTGGTTTTTTTAAAATTTTTTAAATGAAAATTTCGAAAAATTTTAAATAAAAATTTTTGGGGGAAATTTTTGTTTAAACTTAAAAAAAAATTTTTCAAAAATTTTTAAATTAATTCTAAAATAGAAAATTTAAAATTGTAATATAAATTAAATTTTTTTTAAAAACATTTTTTTTCTTTAAAAAAAAAAACTCCCTCTTTTTTTTCAATTTTTTTCCTTTTAAAAATTTTTTTTTTTTTTTCTGAAAACTTTTTTTTCCCAAAAAAATTTGTAATGGTTACGGATGGAATGTTCAAATGAGTTTAACCATAAAGTAAAGAGTGAAAAATATCAAGATGCCTATTCGAAGATGGAGAACGTTTTTGCAATTTTGATCCATAGTCAGGTGACAAGATTGCCACTTTAAAAATTTTTACTTTCCTATTACTTCAACCCGGATAAAAAAAAATCTGGGAATCATTTTTTTGTAAATAAAAAATCATCCAATAAGATGAGTTACAATAAAATCGAACGTTAAACAAACAGATAACCCTTGAGCACGTTCTTTGAAAACATCTGGAACTAAATTGCTACTCTACAACAAGGGTGGGCAACTATCGGCTCGCAAACAGTTTCTATGCGGCTCGCTTAGATAGTCAGATAATTCACTTTGAACCGAGATTTCTTTCCCGCGGACGTGATCAAAAATTCGTCTTGTATTTTTCATTATTATGAAAACAAAATACCTGAAAATATTTCTACTAAGAGATCATCTACAGAATTTGGAGGACGAGGTCATAAAAAGATTTCAGGATTTAAAGAAAATTGATACAGCACTTGAGAAGCTACAGCTTGGACTTATTGACTTGAAGTCAGATCACAGTATGAAGAAAATGTTTAATGCTATGGCATTAACTTTTACAAATCTTTGTCAGCTGAAACATTTCCACATCTGAAGAAATTTGAGGGGAAATTATTCTTTATAAATTAACCGACATATATTTGTGAGCAACGTTTTTCTTGCATGGAGATCAATAAGATTAAACATAGATACAAGTTTGCTGACACAAACTTTCAATCTGTGATAAAAATTTTAACAAGCAATATCATTCCTGATTTTGAAAAAAATGTAGAAACCATGTGATAGGGTACATCTGAGTCATTTAACTGATTCTAAAATTAAATGTGCCCACAATATAAAATTAGCGCAGTAAACAAATCGAATAAAACCACCACTATTTTATTTAACTTATATTTATTATTTTTTTAATAAAGAATGCAATCATTTTAAAAAGTTGCTGCCGTCCAGTATCCTCCGCTCTCACAATGTGGCCTACGAACCAAAACAAGTTGTCCACCCCTGCTCTACGAAAAAGGCATCTATAGCATGATAATTTTAAAGTATGCTTTAAACAATTTTTAGAGTAAAACATTTACCTTTTAGAAATGAAGTGAGATCCTCAGATGATCTGAATCGGACAGCAATTGCAGCAATCGGTTCAACTTCAACTTTGAGCTGGAATAAAAATACATCGAATCAAAATTTTTAATGATTTCTTAGAAGAACAAAAGGTTGCAAAGTGAAATAAGGTATTTAAAAAAAAACCCGTTTGTTTCAGCACTTATAAAACTTACTGAGAAATTGTAATTTAAAACAAAGACATATTAAGATAAAAAAATAAAGCTGTTAACAAACTGCCTACATTTTTTTCATTTGTATGTAAATGCACGTCACAGTCAAAAACTGGATTATTTCAGCAGGGTGCTATTTGATTAAATTCACCATAAGTTAAAAGATGAAATTCACGTAAAGAAAAAAAATCGGCAGAACCAAAATAAGAGAGAAGTTCCCGTCCTTATTTGCTGTATTCTTCAAAAAGAAAATAAATGTTTCTGTTTTTTAAAAATATTTTATTAAGTATAAAAACATACCTCTAAGTTAATTGGCCGCAAAAAATGAGGCAATACTTGCAACTGGTTTTTAAAATCCGCAGCTTCTGAAACCATGATTTAAAAATATAAAGATCAGTTCCTTCTTTTAATTTTTTCCAGAAACAGAATGATGCAACATACTTTTTCTATAATTAGATTGTTCTAGAATGAATATAACCACTTTCAAAAATCGCTATTAACTTTTTAAAAATATATTTCTATAGCAACTTAAATTTCGTAGAAGTATTAACTTCCTTCCATGCGTAGAAACCATAACGAAGAATTTTTATCCAGTATAAAAAATAAGCAAATTATATTCCCTTCGAACTTTAATTTCAGCCATTACCTTGCGTCTAAAATTAATGGAATGATTGAATTTCTTTTCATGAATTGCCCTCTCTTTTTTTCAATAAAACTTATTCAGAATGCTACAACTCAATACCATTTTTCATCCGCACTTAGAAAAACGTTAAGTGAAACACTCAAACCACAACTTGGAAATAAATGAAATTATCTCATTATCGAAAGCGAAAAGTCAAATGTAGAAAAACTATTTTATTACCTCCCTGATCCGAAAGCGTTTCTGACAATATTTTATTTTCGGTATTTTAATGTAATCATAATCATCAGAATTACTTTCATACGCATTTCAGTAATGTACCTATACAAATCCTGGTAAGAATTCGAAAACCAAATGTAAATCGAAACAATTTATCGGCAGTAAAAAGAGAAAATCAAATTTATTCTCAAATGAGCATGTTTTACCTCAATCGAAAAAAGAAAAGAAACAATCAATGTTGCAGAACAGTTTTAATGCAATTTAAACCGCAATTGGACATTTATCAGGACTTTTCTTTGCTGGAGATTTTTATATTTAGGTTCTGAAACTTCGGATTATTAATGATGTAGTCATTTTATTCTAATGACTTCGCTCTCAATAATTTTTGGTTCGATCCGAAATATTTGCTTTGCTCATATTTTTTCTTTATTCGAAAGGTGCGAAATGAATTATTTTAAAACAGTAAATAGTTCGGATTTTTGGATGATAGGTATCTGGAATGAAAAATGAAGCAGGAATAATTACAACTGACTTCAAGATAAATTGCTATTTAACAAATTTGGCTGTTAAGAAACAGGAGTAAGTAGCTACGGCAGTTAGAGTGGTATGTGCGATACATTTCTGTTAATGCGTTTTCGTATTTTTAAAACTAATAATCAGATTTCTGCATTTAACCTTCAGTGTAGAAAAATTTACTCTTTACGTTTTTCTTTCTTATTATTATTTGAACACGGTTATTCTTTGAATCGACTGAAATGACATATTGAAAGGTGAGAGTTAAAACTCTGACATTTTAAACACAAGTTTATCGACTGTAGTTTTTCCACACGAAATAAAATATTTTGGGAAGATGCTAATAAATGCTGTTCTCTTACAAAAAGGCATCTTTGCGTCGAATAATTATTTCTGATTTTTAGATGTTAATTTGTAAAAGATTTTATATTTAATTCAGGATTCTTGTAGTTTTTGTGTGTTTTGTTAGTGTATGACATATTTTTGTAGCTTAGACTTACATCGTTTCCAATATGTTGAGACCATTTTAAAAATAAACAAAAGGAAATGTGTTCTATAAATTTATAAGAAAAATCACTATTTTGGTTTGAATTTAGACAGAAGAATTTTTGATATGTTACAGATCTACCCAATCAATCGTATTTATTTATTTTTTATGAAAAAATAACTGAGAGAAACATGAATTAAGTTATTTGCACAGAAAATATTAAGTTCTTAAAATAATATATTTTTCGTCTTGAAACAATTATGGTTTAGTATAAATACGAATATTTTTTCATACAAAGTTAGAAAAACAATCATCTGAACAATTTTAATTTCCAAAATAATGAATACGAATTTTTATTAAATTAAATATACATTTAGTCTTAAAATACTTTTGTTTCATCCATCATGAATCCCGAAATACGTGTGAAAAAAAGGTGTATTATAAATATATATACGGTATATATATATACAAATCTGTTTAACATGTTATTATTTGTTCTACTGCCTAAGCAACAATTTTCATTTTTAAAAACAACATTAAAGAGATAATATGCTCTTTAAAATATTTCTCAATTTAAAAAACGGTTTCTGAATTATCTTTTTGGATAAGTTACAAACTCTGTTAAAATTACCAGTTTCTACTAAGTTATACCTCTAGAAATCTTTGAGTATCTTAACTTAAAATTCCTAAAGATTATGTACGAGAAAAATTCCTAGGGTAATCAATTTTCCTGATAAGAAAATGAATATTATAAAAAATGCAGTGTAACTTACGAGATAAGTGAAGCATAGGGCAATATTTACGATATATCTTTTCTCCTTCCAAACTTTTCTATCCTTATAAATAGCTCATTTCTCATCAAACCATCCAGCTTTGCTGGTTACAAGCAAAATATTAAATACATTTTATTTTAGAATAGTGGTTTTGGACTTTCTTTAGACTAATGGACATTTATAAAATTTTCCTTCACATTGAAAATATTTAACACTAGTCTATACGCTAAAAACCTTAATAATGAATTATTTTTATTATTAATGAAGTATATGTTTAAAAAAATAACTTAACTTTTCTGGATTAAAAAATTAATGATAATATATCACACATTTTTGATGTTATACTAATTAGTTTAATGAATCTGACGCATGCATGCTGTTAGACGCAAATTTAACATCCCAATATGTTTACACTACCAATCTCAGTTAATAGTTACGAGTCTATACAATCAGTATGTGCATAATATATTGATTTACGTATATCATATATATACTACGTAATTGATATTAAGTTAGTCGTAACGATATGTCTGCATGATATACGTAAAATGAGTTAATGATAAATCTTTGCACGTCCCGATGATTCGCGATTATTGTTTTCAATTATATTAAAGTACTAATTAAAATGAAGGAGTAATGTACTAAATATTGTGTTTTTGAAAATTAACTTGGAAGACATACTATTGTTAAATGGATTTTTCCTTTGATGTGATTTCAAGCTGTTGTCTCAAAATATGCATGCGTGTATACAATTGCTAAGATTAGGGTGTTCGAATTATGTAGCACATTTATTAGATATATGCAAATAATTCAGATTAAGCTGTACTGAGCCAAAATTTTTAGTTAAAATAAAATATTTAGATTTAATGTTTTAGTGTTCTAAACATAGATTATTTAAATAATAGTTCACGGCTCTAAGGAAAAGACTTTAACTATAGATGCACAATTGCAAAAAGAAATGTGATAAATATGAGCTGGTATATAGATAAAAAACTAATAGTTGGCTTACTTTTCTGTGAAAATGTCGTATTAATGGTTGTTAACTAATTTTTTTTCAGAAATCAAAGCAATTTATCTCTTTTTATACATTATCGACTAACTTCAAAGACAAAACTTAAATTTCTAACAATAATCTACATTTTGTTTTTACAAGCAGTACATGTTTCGTAAGAAATTATACAGGAGAGATTTCTTTTAATTTTATAAGTATTATGTTTTTAAAATGAAGTTGGACATTACATTTCTTCATCTGTTATATGTTTCTTTTTAACTACCGTATATTCTGGTATATTAAGAGGATCGGCATATAACACGCATCTATACTTTCAAGCTGCATTTTTTACATGAATTAATTTAAATTAAACCTGAATTTTAAATTAAACCTGACGTAATTAAATAATCGCTCAAAAATGTGTTATGTCCAATAATCTAGATGGAATAGAAGATAATTATATGTATGAATGGTTCAGAACGAGAGTGATGGTAAAAACATGGAACTCGATGAGATGTGCTTGAATATATAACGGTAGACGAATATAATGAGCTTTTCTTGTTATCCAATATTGAAATTGTTATTTCTTTTAAATAACATTATTTAAATACATGTAGGAATATAATTTATTTTCATGCACATTTTACCTTTATTTTTAAAGCTGTCATTTTTAAAACCAGTGTGTGTGTGTGTATAAAGCACACACAGTTTTTCTCTGAATTTTGTGTTAAAAGTGTGTGTTATATGGCGGAATATACAGTAAGTATGTATTATTTTTTACAGCAGTTAACAATTTTATAAATTATAATTATTTACAAAAATTTACCATCATCAGAACTGGAATAAACAAGACGGGAAAAATGACAAAATATCTACATCAGACTTCCATTAAAAGTATTGATCCCTCTTTCATTCCCAATTTTAAATATCAAATTTTAAAAATTTGTTTTTAATGGACAAAGAAGAATATAATAAATAACTTTAATATTCATAATTGCCAACCAGCGCCGGTTTGAAGTTGCATTATTCGGAAGCTATACTAAAGCTTCTAGCCACGGACTTCATAATTAGGAGCTATGGTTAAAGTATGCAGAACAACGCTTGAACTGGTACCTTATTATTTCCATACCAAACCAGGTAATGACTTCGAGGTCTATTTCTACTTAATGTACTTCTGCCTCTATTATTCCTCTCGACAAGAGTTAGGACTGGAAACCCTGACGAAAGATCACCAACTACAAAGCTCGTGACCTTAACAACTATGCTCCCACGGCATCCAAACCAGGACATTTATTTCAGCATAGTTTTCCCTTAATATAAGTATGCAAATAAACTTCATCACAATCTAAATTAAAATTGCCAGAAAGCTGGAAAAAATACTTAACCTTTTTTTCATCCTCTTATATTTGCCAAGGTACTTAGATACTATTAGCAGGTGAAAAGTTAAAATGGCAAGGACTAGAAACCACCATTTATACTACTATTTTTTATGATATTTGGAAAGCTCTTATCGTTCCGGATAATTACTGAAGTGTTCATTTATGTTCTGAAGTGTCAAAAAATGCTGTCAGGGTTTTAATTTCACCAGAATACTTTTGATGGGAAATGACTTAAATTTAGCCTCATATGTCTTTTTCTTACAAGTGTAAGCCTGAAAAGGAACTTAATAATCTCAGGTTATGCATTAGAAGAAAAAGTCGTTAAGACAATTGAAAGTTTTTCAATGACAAAGATTGTCATTTTGAAATCTTTGAGTCCCCAAAGAAAATATAAATCAAGATTTCTTTCACAAATGAGTCTGTTTCAATTTTTCTAAAACACAAATTTTAACAGAAAACATTTAATTACATGTTTTTCTTAGTAAAGGACTAGTAACTATTATTATCTTAGAAATGATTTATTTTTAATGTTTTGTTATCATTAATAGTGTGCTTACAATTATCTTAAGTAACGTTTCTTTATGTTTTTTTCCCGAATATTTAAAATCAAGATAATTTTTTTACTTAAATAAGTATACAGTTTATGCTTGTAATACGCATTTCTGATAAATCTGAAGCACTTAAAATCACACAAAAAGGCACCCATTTTCAATTTAGCTTTTGAAAAGGAAAAGCAATTATATGTAAGTGTCATAAAATTCATAACAGTTAAATAAACTCAATTATGAAATAAAATTGTAAAACAATTCATTTATAATATTCTTAAATTTTAGTCCAGCTAATAATTTTATATAATTTATAATCGATATACAGTAGAACCTGTTTTTATAAGCGGTCTTTTTTTATGCAATTTTATTTTTGTGTGATTTTTTTATGTGCGAACTTTTTCTATGCTGTGTATGAATTTCAATGTCTTTGGCGCAACTCTAATGTTTTATATCTATTTACCAGTGACGTAACGGAGAATGTTAGGACCCCCTCCCCCTGAAAGTCAGATTTCTCCTTTAATATTTTGTAAATTGGGTAAATAAGTATTTAGTGTTAGTCAAGCCTTTGGACTCTAGGGTCCCCCCCGTGACAGGACTCTATGGTTTTGGCTCCACTGTAATATTTTCCATCTATTTACTAGTGGTGTAACTGAGAATGTTAGAACCCCCTCCCCCTGAAAGTCAGGTTTTGCCTTTAATAATTTATAAAATGGGTAAATACATATTTAGCGTAAGACAGGCCTTGAGCCCCTAGAGTCCTGTCCCTTCCCCGAGATGCGGTGGTGTACGTCACGCCACTGAAATGTAGACATTTCAAGACGCTCTGTTCATTTGTTATAAACAATCTTCCGACAATGCGCATTCAGTTGCTTTGTCTCAACGCTCCAGCAGCCCGAGCTTGATTGAAGACGAAACTTTCAATGGCAGTGACGTAATCAATAATTTGATAGATTATGAAGATTGACAAAAAGAACCGGATTCCTTGAGAGTGGATAAAAAAATGCTGGGATCCAGCTTTCCAAAAAATTGGAAAAGCATTTTCTTAAAATAGATACCAATTAAGAAAGAAGTATAAAATTCCAAAAAGGGCTTCAATCATGTATATCTGGTTATCGTGATATTTACAAGCAACTGACCACTCGACCTTCGTCAAAAAAACTTATCTCTTACTTTATATTGCCAAAAAATAAATCAATTGAAGAAGTACATTCAAGTGAGGAAAACGCGATTTTGAACTTATTCATTATAGGGCTTTGGATTACGATGAGTAACAATGAATTATGTATGTGCATTTTGAAAACTTAACATTGTATACAGTGAGAAACTATATGTTTTTAAAATGTTTCCATATGTAGTATTTAATTATTTATTTTGTTATGGAAGTACTCTTACATAATTTTCGTAAATAATTGGCCTATTTTATAAGTGCGACTTTTTTTTATGCGGTCCCTATCCTCCGCATAAAAAAAGTTTTCTGTAGTATTTCCACGAATTAGTTTGTTTTATGTAAGAATTTATGAAATTTTTGAATATTTTTTTGTGCGTTTATTTTTATGTGGTCCCTATCTACCACACAAAAACTTGTTCAACTGTACATTGTTGTGACTTAATATATTATTATCTGCTATTAACAAATATTAGTTAAAAAGGTTTGAAGTAAACAGTACACACACACAGGTATTTAAAATTAGTCTATTTCTTGAAAAGGAGCGATTGCATAATTTTTTTTCCTCTGAAATATAAATTTTTAAAATATAATGTGAGGTTAAACAGATTTTCTAGTTTCTTGTTATCCAAATTTCAAATAAACTAATCTGGAAAGGAATTTGTTTTCAAATAGTAGCACAGCAATTATATTTAATTCAAACCAAAATGATACTTAAGGTTTGTTTTATTGACACAACACTATACTTTTAAAATTCAGTTATGGATATTTTTCTTAGTAAATTTATCCAATGAAATATATTATCGTTAGCAATTATCTCCTCATTTTTATACAAATTGAAAGTAATAAATGTAACAAATATAATTTTAGATACGTCAGACTAATATAAAATATGATACTCTTATTTGTTATTTATATTATTATCTCGTTTTTCATAAACACTTATACAAAAGGGCATGTCAAACTTCTTGTATAAGACACTGAGTTTTACATTTTATGAAAAGCTTTAGGTTTTAAAAATAACTTTAATAAAATATCTTGCTTTTTAGTGAATATTACTCGTTTTAATGCAAATATTAACACTAGAAAGACTGAAATTTGGTATATACCTATATTGCCCAAGAGCAGTCAAAATGCCTGCATTGTGAAAGAATATCTATTGTGCAAATAAAATTGTTTAAAATTAATTTTTAATATTTTTTATATTATTTACAGTCATATAACAAGTTATTAGTAAATATTAACAATAAAATAAAATTTGCTTCACTTGGGGGAAAAATGTATTTTAAAAAATTTAAGAAATTGTATCATTATATACGTAATTGTTTTTCTAATTGGAATTAAAAAGCAGTTAAAATGACTTCCTTGGGCAATTTAGTGTTAATCATGTATCAAAGAATACAGATCTTAATAAAAATTTCTTTTGAAGCATACATAAAATTCATTCATGAAAATAACAATTTTACTTAAGACTACTGCAAAAAATTTTAAGCGGCATTTACCTCTTTTGGATTAAACTATTTTTTTGTTCCTTTTTCAAATGCGAATTAGTTATTTATATATACCGCAACCGAGTGGTCATGGTAATAAATTTTGCGACCCATGATATTCAAACCTGAATTCCATCCAAGACCCATTGTGCTCAACAGTCAAGCATATTTCAAGCGGAAGGCAGAACTGGGATTTGAAATCTTCAAACAATAATGATGATGTTCGGTTTTATTAGCACAAGAGCTATCTTTACTCACACAGAATCAACCAGCGCTAAACACGCCTTAAATTGCAAGACACAGACCAAACTTTGTCTGTGGAGAAATCTTTGAATAGGAAATCAAAACAATCTAGATAAATCTTAGAGAATCGACATAAGCAAATTGGGTAATATAATGCCAAGTAGAAAGGTCACAAATACTACAAAGAAAAAAATAAATTAATAAATGTTATGGTGTCTCGAGGGCACGCGACCTATCTTTATCTCCACCCAAACAAATATACCCCATGAGGGACAGGAAAGATCCCTCAGACACCTTGGGTCGTAAATTCATTTTAAAGTAGACTAACTCTTGACACTGGATTGAAATGACCAGATACGTCATTAGTTTCCTTTATGTAGATTAGCGATTATCAAACTTAACTATACTCCATGAACCACATTTTATACCAAAAACTAGCATATGAACCCCCAAATGAAATAGCTATCCCAATGCATAATTGGAAAATTATAAATTTCATTTTGATGTCCTGAATGTTTAAAGTTAACGCATAAATAAAACATTGGGATGTCTGAAGTGGTATTTATTCAAGCTATAAACTTAGCATTAAGGTATCCGACTACTTTCGGAACCGTGAATTTGTAAAAGCGTATAATTGAATAATATTTATGATATTTAGTGTCAATTATAGATTAGAAAATGTATATAAAATTGTTTTTGGAATAAAATTACAGTAAAAAATTATTTAAGTACAATATTTTGACAAAAAATGAACATAGAAAGACCCATTTTCAAAATGTTCTCCTTTTGTGAAAAATGCTTCTACTATAATAATATTTTGCCTGTGTATAGCTCAGACTTCTGTACAGAGGCTCAACAAGAATTTGTTTAAATATACAGCTTAGAAGTGGGTTTATCTATGTCTTACGACAACGGAGGGGAGAAATTTAAAAAAAAACGCCGTTAATTATTTCAAATGGTTATAACTCTGAAAATAATCTGAATTTTCATATTAGAGCCTCTGTACAGAGGTCTGAGCTATATACAGGCAAAATATTATTATAGTAGAAGCATTTTTCACGAAAGGAGGACATTTTGAAAAAAGATTATTCTGAGTTAATTTTTTGCCAAAATATTGTATTTAAATAATTCTTTTTTGCCAAAATGTCCTTAAAACAATTTTATACATGTATTTTAATCTAAGTGACACTAAATATCATGAAAATTATCCATTTATGAGCCTTTTTATAATCACGGTTCCGAACGTAGTCGGATACCTTAAAAAATAGAAACCTATTTCGTCTCAATGAGAAATGCAACTTTATAGCAATACAAAGAACACAATACTGCTTTCTGTTCAGAATTACGAAATATTTGTTCCATTCAAAAAAAAATTATTATATTTATTGTATAAGTTGAATAATATGTATATTGTTGTGCACTACTAAAGTTATTGAATAAGATTCCAAAAATTTTGGTTTTTTGCTATTTCTAAAGTGACTTTTCACTTTTTTTCCTTTTGTACATTCCTTTTTGGATAAGAAAAATTTAATTATAAAAGTAATTTCTTTTCACAAGATTTTCAACTGATATTATGGAACCCATTACAGTAAATTTTGTTACAATACATCAAATGTGTGTGTACATTGTATTATTATACATTGTTTCCTTTTATCAGTTTCTGGAAATAGTTAACTAAGATGAAGTGCAAGAGAACTATTTTTATTTGAACTTCAGATGCGTTAAGAAATACCTTCACATAAATCATGGCTAATCTTTTATATTTCATAACAAACGAGGATTTTATATAACAATGAATTTATTTGTAAGATTTCACTGAACTCTTCAGATACCTGACTAAAGAGAAAAAAATATCTTGATATATATGTATATATATAAAACCTCTTTTTTATCACAAAAACCATTCAGAATTCGGGATTTTTTCCAAGCGATAGAAGAATAAGATAAATGAAGTAAAAGCAAATAAAGGTTTCTACCTTACCTGAAATAATATTTTCACAACTTATTTTCATCAATTACAATTTTTCAAACCGAGGGCAATTTAATTAATATAACTGAAATGAAATTATATTTCGAAAATAAATTATGTTTCTACAAAGGCATTCAATTAATTTTAAAAGGTTGCTAGTTATTGGAATCTATCAAAATTCCATATCTTTTAACGCCTGCCTATAAAGTTGAATGATTTTGAACGCAAGTTTATAGCACTGTGATGGTTTGACATTTTTCAACTCGCAGCCATTTCTAGTCATTCTTGAGGAATTCTATGAATATTTCCTCTGAATCGCTCTTCCGAAAGAAAATGGTTGTTTGCGGGAAAATGTTTATGAAATGGAAAAAAAATCAATCAAATGATCGATGCTTTATGGAAAAATATATGAATTCCAATTTATAAGTTTAGTTTAGTGAAGAACCCTTCCAAAATAAATTTCCATAAAATAATCAAATAAATCTTAAGCGTCTTGCTGAGGCTATGTCAAGTACAGAATGACTGTAAAGTTAAGAGCCATCCAAAAAAGCGAGCTATCAGAATGGTTACAATAAATGTGTCTCCCTACATAACCCATATATTTGCCCTCCAAAAAGTGGTAGACTATAAACGACGAAGAATAAATGCAACTCGAGTATATTGTTATCTTTTTTATTACATTATCATGACATAATGTAAGTACAAAGTCGTTGGGTATGTCGGCAATTTCGTTACCTTCAAACGGACATGATTTGTCATAGGAAGTATTTGGAATCTTAAATGTTTTTTGTTTTGAAGAAACATGCTTTTTTTCTTCTTTTATGATACATTATTCAAATGGGATGAGTTTTTATTCGACAGACTACAAAATTTTGAATTTAAATAAACAATGTGTATTTTATATTTGCTTCATAAATCTCTCAGTTTTCTTGTATTGGACTCTATTAAATATTTGAAAATGTAAATGCTTGACTTTAAGCATATTTTTCATTTATACGATTTTATAGAGAAATATCAACTGTAAGACATAAATGTGTATTCTCTTAAGAATACACAAACATTTTTAACAACGTTTATCAAAAATATTAATTATAAATTAGTAACAAAAAACTAATTATCTAAAATTGTTTAAAAACCCATCAGAGTCAAAACGACTTGCCTAAAAATACATAACATGTTTTGTTTGTAAAAATTAAAAAATACTTTAAAAAAGTTTTAAGAAATAATTTTTATATTTGGTAAAAATAATTCAAATGTGTAATTATAAGTAATGAAAAGAACTCACCTCTGAGATGTTCCTGAAAAGATTAAATAATATATTCATAAATTCTTTATTCACAGTAAATTACCAAGTGTTATTTAAAATTTATTAATATTCAAATGAAGCTGTTAAGAAATTTTAAGTAATTGGAAAATGTTGTTTAGATTGGTGTGTGTGTGTGTTTTTGCTACTTCTAAACTTTAACATATATGTATCATTATTTTCTAGCAACCTATTTTTAAGTACAAGAGAAATGAGAAATATTTTCATTAATTGCTTTTGAGGTCTGTGTGTGTGATTGGAGTATATTTTTACAGACATAATAACTAAATATGTGTAGAAGAAGGTAGCAATACAAAACTTTAACTAATGGAACATCAGTAGAGGAATAATGCAGCTGCTTTATTGTTTATAAATATAATACAGAATATGTCAGTTGTTTGGAAAGGAAGTGGTTCAGACAGATTAATCGTTCGATTTGTGTGCAGCTGTGTCCCTGGACAAAACGGGGAGGGGTCACTCTTGGGTTGAGAGATTGGGTTAATGACTATAATTTGACTTCTTGTTTTACGTAGTTGGTTAAAAAGATCCGAAACGTTTATCTGACAGGGGATCGTCCATTGAGTGCTATACGGGACTTAGGGTCAAGAGTTATTGGTGAAAACTGGTTAAAGGATTTATTTATCACTCAGTTAAATTAGCAGGTCCTTAATGCCTTCCCATAAGAATAGGCTTATGTTTTTTATGGAAATCAGTGAATATCCTTCAAAAATGTTTAGACTCACTAAATATTTTTGTTTAAATTTGTAATATTATGGTTTGATTTCTCTTAATCAACTTTTGTTGATTAAGGAAATTAAAAAATTTAATTAACTTTAGTTGACTTGCAAAATATTGTTTCACATATAGAACATAGTTATTTGTTTTATATTTGATTCCTTTCGGAGGCAATAATGACAGTATAGTTAGAACTTTGGGCGAAAAGGATAAATTATTTTAATCAATATTTTATTTTAATTCTAGATATTATGTTAAACTTCAGATTGTAGACAGCTGCATATAAAAATTAAGTAATTTTAAATAAAATATCGGAGATGAAGGAGAAATTTGGGACATGCAAACCACCAAAAATATTATTTTAAAATTTTGGGCTGTTATGTTAAATGTTTATGTCAAAGTTGCCATATTCGAATTCATTCAAAACATCGAAGAAAACGAGTGTCATTTTTGCAAGTAAATAGCAAGTAATATTTCATTATTTTTTATTAAAAAGAGACTTTGTGGGTTCAGTGTCACTTTTTTCTAAATGGAATTATAATGTATACGCAAGATTTATATATCTTAATTATTTACCTTAAGTTTTATATTTTTTTCTTTCATGATATTGTTATATCTTGATACTTTCAGTTTATTATTATTGACCAGTGAAATCAAAATGGTTAGGAAACGAGCATTGGGGCACACCATTTGAAAGTTTTAAACAAGGTCTAAACTGCACTAATTAAAAATATTTATGATTGCTGCTCTTATTTTTATTGGTTATTAGTTTATCTTCGCTTCCGTTACTTGAAGACGAAACTTAGAATCATTAATGCTATACGCAAATAATATTGAAGAAGGAGCATATTTAATGATATATTAAAAATATGTTCCTTGTTTTATTTTTTCCTTAAATTTTAAAATTCGGACCATTTAAAAACATGTTATAAAAAGTAGTAAGATGCTCAAATGTAATGTTCGGAGCAAATTTAGTTTTAAATGCTCACTGTTGACCATTAAAGTTGTATCACTATGAAGGGGGAAAGACAACATCAAATAGCAGCTGGGATATTGGGAATGACCTTTTAGCCAATTGAATAGAGGGGGGGAAAATGGCACCAATAACTTTGTATAAAAAGAAAACTACCCAGTGGGTTTCTTATTCGCGAATCACTTTTGATTATTGTTTGTCTGTAAAAAAATCTTCTCAGACCTTCTACAAGAAGGAGAAATTTATTAACACGTGTCAGATCGTGGCTTATCATGAGAGTGGTTTATCGTTTCACGATATCGCTACTTGCATTGGTCAGAGTCCAACGATTGTCATGCTGGGAATCGATAAATTTAGGGAAAGTTATCATGGGATACCCCCCCGTAACCCTGAGAGAACAGATATAAGCCGTCAACCCTTTCAGAACGTGGTCCACACGGACATTAGTCAGGAAGTGGACTTTTTGGTCGACATATATCTGGGGACAGGCTGACTTCTGGGTTGAAGCACTATATAAAAAACGACGTTTCCATGCGGGTGTCTTTCACAATGCAGTGACGCGGTTTAAATTTTTTGCCTAGAGGCAAAAACCCAACCCGAGTACACCCTTTTCATCATTACAGACGAGTCCCAGTTCGGCGTGTTGTATTATGATGGAATTATCCGTGTCTGGAAACCCCAAAGAGAACTATATGATCTGCTTGCATTCAATATCGTGATACAGATCTTGCAAATAGTGTGATGGCATGAAAAGTTACTGGATAGACTTGTTCGCGTCGTGACTATTCTCAACAACGAGCACTAAATTTTTTAAGATCTTAAGTCTGGTGGCTGTGGTCTATGGTGTTCGATTGTGCCCATAATCAGTATGTTCTCCAGATGATACACCACCCGTTGAAAACGTCTGCTCATGGATTTCTAAGAGACTGGGCCGTTATCACTCTCCTGTAACTACGATTGATGAAATGTGACATAGACTTGGAGAAGTATGCAATGGTTTGTCTATTCCTACCATGCAAGCCCAGCTCGATACGAAACCTAATCGCATTAGAGCCACTTTACCTGCTAATGGCGAATACAGTGTACTATAGTTTTGAAGCTAGTATACCCCTAAATCGTTAATTTAATTATATTTTCTTCCTATGATGCTGTAGGTACACTTACAATAAATAAAGTTCTGTTGTTTAGTTTTTTTCTTATTGTTTTGGTTTTAATGGCCCCAGCAATGTTATTAATTTCTGAACATTGTTCTAAATCAATTGAAATTTTGATAAGTTATTTTTTTTATTTATTCATTATCTTGATTAAGTTATCATTATGGAAACAATCACAAACTTATCTTTGGTTTAAATGAAAAAAAGAATACATCATTTATGTGTGCTTTCTTACAATAATAAATGCATACTTCAAAACAGTGTTTGGGTATATAACTTTAAAAATATCACATATCACAGTAAAACACCTATCAAAATTGTTTTTTGTGTTAAAATTAAATTCTGCCTTTCAGCATATTTTTTAATTCTAAATGTTATTCTCTTTTCTATAATTTCTAATGAATTTTCAAGTTTCCCACTTATGTAGAATTCTTTCTTTTTCTTATAACTAAATTAGAACTTTTGTTTAAGATTCCAGAAAATCCCGATTTTGTAATTCATATATAATACTTTACAAATATGTAGTCAAGAGAAACTCTTTCTACTACTAAAAGATAGCTCAGAATTACGTTATTTATAAATTAATTTAAAGAAAGAGATTGGTGTTTAAATAAACAAATAGAACTATCTTTTCCCACGGTGTTGTAAAAAGAGAGTTTTTTTTAAAAAAATATGTTTACACAGAGATGGGCATTGAAACCTTAAGTAAACCTACGTCAAAATTATAAATTAATAGCTGTTTATATTTTGTATAGAAAATAGACGTTTTGACATTGCTTTATTTTTATAAGAATTATAAGTACCAAAACACATAAAAGTTCTTTTAAAGTTTCAAAGTGATTATTTTCAAAAAATCATTTAAGTCAGCTATAAATGATGTATGGGTTTTAATATTTAACATTTTCTCTGCAGACTCTGAAGTTTGAAACAATCTCCATTAATAAATGTTTTTTTTTAAATTCATTCCTTAAAAATGTGTTTGAAAATTTTATGAATATTTTTAAAAAAGGCTGAAATATATGGAGAAAAAAATTACATTTTTCCTTAAAGAAATATTTTACAATTAAAAAAAAAACGATATCCCTGCGTATACTTAACAGAAGTTGTATTAGAATTCTTACTCACAGTACTTTAAGGTTTCAAAGGAAATGCAAAGAACAATAAGGATTTATTCAAAGATAAGAGGCAAAAGAAAGCGTCTAGGCAACTAGAAGGATAGGTGTACTTCTTTTAGTCAAGACTGTAAAAAATGTATCTGAATGAATAAGGAGACCACAAAAGCCGTTAATCATAACTTGACAAGCAGAAGAAAATACTTTAAGACCTGTTTAAGAATTCGAATTGTGGTTATCCTCTTTTCACTAAAGAAATGGACGCTGAATCAATCGTTATTCGCAGACTCAAAAAAAAGTTGTCTTATTTCTTTTACCCCAAAGTGAAGATGAAAGTTTAGAATATCCATCGAATTTAACGGTAATACCATTACGTTTAAAGCTTCAACTTGTTCAGAGCCTTGAAAACCAGTCACGTGTTTTGATCCGGCAAGCCCATAGATTTGAACGACCACCCTGGAAAAAGTGATCGAATATTCATCCATTCTCACCAAAGAATAAATTAAAGGATAAAAGTTTGAACTTTTAAATTGGCTCTATAAAAAAATAAACTTTCAACTTACTGAGAAATAACGTAACACTTTCAAAAAAGCGAACTTAAGATGCCTTATTTATCTTGCAAACCTTAAAATTACCTTGTGTTGTTTCGTTATGAAAATTTGAATTAGGATAAAACTCTTGTACCTCTCTCCTTTTTTTAGTACGCCCACTAGAGTCCCTTGCCAACCTCTTAACTTCGGAACAGTTGCCGCTATATTTATAAAAGTGGTATAGTAAAGCATCCATGCGCTACTGAATAAAACTACCGTCTGGGCCACCTGGTGGAAATGAGAAGAGTTAGCGTTCCTATTTCGAAAATGAAACGAAATAGAGAAAAAAATATCTATAAAGTAGTAGAGCACCATCGGTTTAGTACAATGATATTAATGCAAAGAATAGAACGGTTAAACCACCCATTTATTTTTTAGGGATTTCCTACACTGTGACGTGAGAAAAACGATCTGAGAAAAGAAACAACCAGTTATAACAATACATTTTTTTGAGATATTCAAACTTTTCACCGTCAGCTGCAATGCGCATTTGGATAATCATTTGAATGGGGGTTCCCCACTTTGGGGCTGCGTAGTATCCCAAGGGACCGACTACGTTCGGAACCATGTTTTAAAAAAAGCGCTTTGGATAATTTAAATGGATTTTTTTCACTTAGTTGAATACATGTTACAATTGTTTTGGAATTTTGAAAAAAAATTATTTAAAACAATATTTCTGCAAAAAAAAAATTAGAAAATCTTTTTTTAAAATTTCTCCTTTTGTGAAAAAGGCATCTATTACAATAATATTTTGCCTGTATATCTCGGGCCTCTGTACAGAGGCTCAAGAAAAGATTTTTTTAAAATTCCCGTTATTTTCAGGTTTCAAACATTTGAAACAATTTCGCTTTTTCTTAAAATTTATCCCCTCTGTTTGGGAAAACATGAAAAACCCCTTCAAGTTATATATTTCAAAATTTATTGAGCCCTGTACGGGCCGGCTATTACAGGAAAATATTATTTTAATGGGGTTTTTTCACAAAAAAGGAAAATATTTTAAAATGGGTATTCCATGTTCATTTTATGCCAAAATATTGTACTTATATAATTTTTTAAATTTTAATATATTCTTAAAACAATTTTATATACATTTTCTAATCTAAGTGAACTAAATATTAAAAATTATTCATTTTATGTTTTAAAATCACAGTTCCCGAAGGGAGTGGGATCCTTGGCCCCTCATTGTTGTGAATGAGTCGCATACACCTGCTGTTTCAGGTATTCCTACAGGAAAGAGTCCTGTAGAATTAGATCAAGTGAACATGGGAACCAATCTTGGACACAACCATACCCAACTATTAGACCAACATGATGGTCTGCTTACAACAAATCTCCAGTAAAGCAGTACCTCGTCAAAGAATTCGGGAACCAACAATTTGCTTTTTAACGTTTTTATAAACTACATATATAATATGTTAGATCAACGTACTACAATTCTTTTCAATAAATATATACTAATAAAAACTAAATTTTAAAGAACCGCATAGAACTTATTGTGTGTTTTGTATTAATACTAGATGGTTTCTAAGTCTCATAACCGAATGCTAAAATTTTTGTTCATAATGCACCAACCACATTTTTAATATTTATTCTCAAGATATATGTAAAACAAGTCGAAGGGAACTCACGCATTCCAAAATTTGAGAGAAAACATATAATAGTATTCGTTGAATGAATGAATAAAAGGATTCATTTGCTGAACTTTTTTGGAACAATTTTTCTTGAAAGGTTTTGCATATTTTTAAAAGAAAATATATGAATATTCTGCCTTTGTAAGAATTGTTGCTTTCGCAAAAGCAGAAACTTTACTGAAATAATTGTAAGAGCAAAACATATAAACTCTGCTCTCCGAAAACTCCAACAACTTGAAAAAGGTGTTTATCATTAATTAACGTTTTATTTAAACTTCTGCTTCTCTGGCAATTGTTCAAATATTCAAGTGTAAAGCATGCAAGGTATTCATGACTGGCGTTGAAGCAAAAGCTTTTAAAAGTATGAAAATTTCTACAATGCTTCCTGAAATATTCTTTTAAACTTTTCCTGAAAGAATTGTTTTTACCCCGCTAAAGCAAGAAGTTAATTAACTATTATTTACAAGAACACGTAAACACTTTAAACTACTATTTACGCTCCCACATAAATATAAAATATATATATATATATATAAATGTATATATATATATATATATATATATAATTGTTATACGGCAATAACAAATGTAAACAGAGATGAATGCAAAGGGATTCAAACGGAATTATTTAAATTGACAGCGTATAGAGTATATAATTAAAATAATCGCTATACAAAAATATTTTGTTTCAGATGTAAAAACGTTTTATCTTAATTATGTTACAATGAACTCTCACGCTCTTTTCACTATACTTATTTTTTGTACCACTGCAAAGCAACAATCATTAATTATATATTTTGTATCTGGTGAAAAAATCAGCTAAGCTCAATAGAGTTTAAATCATACGTAAGGGAGAATGCGATAAAATATGTCTTTAAAATTGTTTGCATATATTTGGTATTTCGATTTCTTAAGTCAGTTTCAGATTTTTATTTCTTACACAACATTATATTTGACCATCAAAAGCATTCACAGTCATTGATGCGTTTTACGATACTTTGATGACATGATTTTCCAATTCCGTAAAACCAATTATTTATAAAATGTAAAAAAAGTGAATCATCACACACACACAAATATGGCTTAAAAATTCATGGTTCTATGAGAATTTTTGATTTGGTTATGATAAGCATACCTTGAAATATATATAAGGAAATAAAAAACACCAAAAGCTCAATACGGTACTTTATAAAAGCCATATTAGACCGTTCTCAATCTTTTCGAACATATTTCACTAGAGTTCATTTGAAAAGAAAAAGAGGAAAACGTATACTAAAAGTTGCCTTTATCATTCAGAACTAACCTGAAACCTTCTTTTTTTATCAAAAGAATCTTTTCCTTTTATGCTCTGAATATTAAAGACGTATGCTAGTCATGGAGATTTAAATGCGTTTCCTTCTTATAACAAAATCTATAACAATATTTTTCCCTACAAGGCTCTGCACGTTTGCATTATCCCATGAGAGTCATAAGTTATCGGATTCATTTGCGCAAACAGAAGACTTGTAAAACAAGTATATTAGATTAGTTTTTCCAACTACAGAAGCCTCTTGGTAGATTAAACGATACGATCATAGAGTTGGGTTGAGAACAAATACAGAATATTTATAATACACACACAAAGAATTACTACATTTGAGAAGCAAGTGGCTTTTTACAGAACTAGAAGAAATTTATCTTTCATGCTTTTCCTTTGAGTATAAGACACGTATTATGATTAATGTAAGAGCTACTAGTATGGAAAGGTCAGGCAGTATTATTTCGATGTTAAAACAAAACACGTATGCTTCTATGTGCAATGAACTAACACAAATTGCCACCATTTAACATTTCTTACGGAAAAGAGGCTTACTGAATTGTAATCAGGTAGAGTGTTTGAGTTTAATAGTGTTGTGACTTGAGATAATATGCATTTTATATGAAATGTTATGAATGATGAATTACGAAGATGTGTAATTTGAGGTAATTTTCAACATTTATAGTTTCATTAGGTATATATCTTTATAAACAGCATTAACAACATTGATACTTTGGAAAACTTTCAAAAAGAAGAAAAAAATTTTAAACTTAAAATTGATTATCTTTTAAGCAGGAGTAAGTAAAAATGGTTGATAAAGTTCTAAGAGATAAAGTTTGTGAAAAGAATTATTTTAATTATTTATTATCCTTGAATTAAGATTATTTACTTAACTTCTTTGCAGATAAAATTTTCAGTTCAAAGAGAGAAAAGGAAGCTCAAAGTTTGAGATCAGAGAATCATATCATATGTTTAATTACTTAAAGTATCCGACTACGTTCGGAACCGTGATTTTGCAAAAAGGTATAATAGATTATAAATGGAAAATTTATGATATTTAGTGTCATTTAGATTAGAAAATGTATATAAAATTGTTTTAAGAGTAGTATTACAATAAAAACTATTTAAGTACAAAATATTTTGACAAAAAATGAACATAGAATGAAAGATTTTCCAAATGTTCTACAATAATAATATTTCGCCTGTATATAGCTCAGACCTCTGTACAGAGGATCAACTAGAATTTTTGAAATATATAACTTAGAAGTGGGTTTATCCATGTTTTACGACAACAAAGGGGAGACATTTTAAGAAAAAAACGCCGATAATTATTTTAATTGGTGGTAACTCTGAAATTAATGTGAATTTTTCAAAAATCATAGTTGAGCCTCTGTACAGAGGTCTGAGCTATATGCAGGAAAATATTATTATAATAAAAGCATTTTTCTCAAAAGGAGAACATTTGGAACAAAGGTTATTCTAAGTTAATTTTTTCCAAAATATTGTATTTAAATAATTTTTTTTGCCAAAATATCCTTAAAACAATTTTATACATGTATTCTAATCTAAGTGACACTAAATATCATGAAAATTATCCATTTATGCGCTTTTTTAAAACCACGGTTCCGAACGTAGAGTCGGATACCTTAAATTAGAAGATTCCTTTAAAAAAGTAGTTAAAGCTCCATTATCAGACTTTGATTTACTAAGAACTCCCACAGTGATTTGGGGCCGCGGTAGCCTAGTGGTCAAGGTATCTGATCAGGGTTGGTATGTCATGATTTCGAGCCCAGCACAACAAAAACCCGCTGTTTAGGGGAGCGATACTCGTTAAATCTGTCGAGAGCCCAAACGTCCCCCCGTTGGTGTTCTGTGATAGTTAGGAGAAGCAGGGGGTGCCAGTTCAATTGTCGTTGTCGTCACTTAACCATGGTTTAAAATTACGAGGCCCATCGCCAAAAGCCCTCGTGTAGCTGAACAGTGCGACGTTAATATTCACTCACCCCACAGTGATTTTGTGAAAACTATCCTAATGCTCCTAATTTTTATTTTTGTCATTAGAACAGTGAAACATGTTTGGCATTACAGAAATGTCTTACATATTATAACCATTTATCACTACGCACAGACGATGATATAAGTTAACTATATTTAACAGGCAAAAATTGTTGTCGTTATTGCCGAAAATGTTGCACTAATTTACAAACAGCTATCAATTGACTCCTGCCTTTACGACTGTTAGAAGAACTAAATGCACTGTATCGGTGACATAAGCATTTATTTTACGTTAGCGTGTTTTTTAGCCATGGGAAAAGTAGGCTTCACTCATGAAAGGCCTTTCTTATAAAATACGATTTCTTAGACTTTTTATGAATTTGGAAAAATTTGCTTTAAAAATATAATTTCTACTTCTCATTAAATATAAAATCTTTGCTTTAAAAATATAAATTCAAGAAATTTGAAATGTTTTGTGAAATTGGGAAATAAAAAACAATGAAGTAAATTTATATTTAAAATTAAATTACACTTTTAAACAAGCACAGTAAAGAAATTATGGCATATTTTATCTGGGATGACCAAAAAGATTTAATAGCTACTTTTAGCCTCTTATAACGTGTAAAAAGTTGTAATGAAGCATATAACCGGAAGAAACAATTTATATATATATATATATATATATATGCGTGTGTGTGTGTTTGTGTGTATAAAGCCATGTGAATATATGATAACCTTACGTGGCTCTGTAATACAGCTATTTACAAGTTACTACTGTTAATTTATGCTTCATGAATAGTATTGAAGCAATCTGTACAGAGTTTAAAATTGATGAATCATGTAACAATTAAATTTGAAGTTGTTGCACCTGATCTCAAAAGAGATTACCTCATTTATAAAAAGAGTCAAATTATTAGCCTGCATCAATCAAAGGAAAAAGCTAAAAACCGCTGAAGTTTCTGACAACGTGTTGAGTAGCACTGTTAAAATCTAAGAGGATAGTGTAGTACCTTCAACATCTCAGCATTATTAGGATCAGATAAAACTCTCTCTTGTGACCAAAGGTCTCTTAGGCAAATGATGAAGAAAAATCACAAACAATTGATTGTAGAGTTCACGGCAATGTTTAACCTTGAACATAAGGTTATTTGAACACTAAAAATGTGAATAGAAATTAAAGGAATAAGTTTAACAGTTGAAGAGTATTAATAAAATAAATTGTTTCGTTGAATAACAGAACCAATGGATTAAATTAGTTAAGTAGCATAAATAATGGACAATTAATTTGTGGAAAAAATATGTGACAATATGAATCAAGATTCAGCCTATTCCAGATGCGCATCAGGGCAAGAAGGGAACCTTACGAAGCGATGAAACTTTTATGCACAGTGTCCATTCAGTAGGCAAATTGAGTCCTTCAATGAGTCTGGTTTGCGATCAGTAACATTTTGCTACAATGAAATGAAGTCGCTGAATTCATTAAACGTGCATAGTTACCAGATGTTTCTATCAATGGATATTTTCATCCCCCCGCCAGGGACCTAGCCTATCCAAGACGATAATGCAACGTCTAACAAGCACGTATTATTTAGATTTGGTTCAGAAAAGATGGGGACTCATTTTACGACATGAATTGTCCACCACAAAGCCCTTATCTTCATCTAACTGAAAATTTTTGGTTATACTGAAATAGTTGTTACGGATGTGTTGACTTCCGTCGTCAATTCAGTGCCTCGATGAAAAAATGGTTCTGAATCTGAGTAACAATAAATTCTGAAGCTATACAGAATTTTATTCAAGTAACATCACGTCGAATGCAAATCCAAAGGTGATCAAACAAGTTTTAAAAAAAAGATACGTTATATTATTATTACGTTTATATTTACTTAATACATCTATAGATGCTCATAGGACCTCATAATTTTGAATCTCGATCAATTTATAAAGCTGATACTAATCTGGTAATACTTTCTTTCAACTTCTAAGTAATATTATATTCAATTTAATATGCAACAACATACATCATGTGGTACCACGATACTTCATCGAAATAACTTTTTACTGGAAACTACCGTCCAACTGTCTACTACTCCTCTGAGCAAACCACAGTAAGCATTCGATATTTAAGATGTAATTTCTTGTGGAGAGTTGCAGTCAGTTTAAATTATCCTCATTTAAGTTAAATTCAGAATTTCAAGAATCGTGTCAGTACACCTAGAGTTACTTTCAAATGCGACATCAATGAAGATTTAATCAACCTACATTAATATTGGCCGTGATGACCAAATGGTTATAGGTGCATTCTCATGGCCAGCGTTTTAGTAGAAAGGCCTTGGTTTCAAACCTGTATATCTTTAAAACCCATTCTTTAGTCGAACTGAAAGTTTTCCTCTTAACGTAATGTGGTAATTTGAAGAGTGGTTCACGTCACTTGACCTTGGCTCAAAATTATGAGGTCCATTTTCCTTTATGTTCCCTTTTTAAGTGCGATGCGAACCAAGAATCAATTAATTAGATTATCCTAAAAAGAGAAGGCTTGTCATGAAAAGAGGGCCTGATATATGTATGTGTGTGTTTGAAACAAATTCCGCTGTATGGCTTAAGTATTACCCATAAGCCCCATCCTGAATAGTTTCTGTTGAAACCCCACCATGGTATTCAATATTTATTCTTTTTCCATATAACTGACATTTTTCGAAGTATTCCTCTTCTGTTTATTTTCTTTTCTTCATTTTGAAACTATTGTTATTCACGTTTACGTTAATTTAAAAAACTTATTTTTTATATCATTTTTAAAACAAAATTTTACGCGTTTTTGTGACGATTAAGAAGTGCAAAGAGAAGACAAAATAACATATTGCATAGTTGTTCGTATTCACCATATTCTTAGCTATGGTTTCGTGGCCTTTTTTGATAGGACGTGAACATTACGTTCATAAAAATTCCGAGATTTGGAGAGTAAAATGTCTTGTGGGAATGGCAGTTTTCACATTAACACAGTCATCAAAGAATTTTGGATGGATGTTGGACAATGCACAAAACAGCTGGTTGTCAGTAAACGCCCAGGAAAATAGAAAGACTGAGGAGATCCTTCCAACTAAACCTCATTATTTTTGACGAGTGATACTTGCTTGCAGTATAGGATCTAGCGTTATTGTGATGGAGGGTAAAAGGGTCTTAACTAAAAACTAGAGAGTAGTAACGATCTGAAAGATAACAATATCTTACAGTGAATTACTCCCTGCACACCTCACCACACATTTATTAAAATACATTTGCAATTAAGTTCTGATTTCAATCGTTAATAGAGGAATTTTAGAAGTCTGATAAGTAGTTCGTGATGTTACGGTGTTTAACCCGCTTACCGACTATTGTCATATTCAGTATCAGGATTGAATTTTGTACTGAATAAATGAAGAAACGTGTGAAGAGATTCGTTGGTTCCGTTGATCTTCCACAAGCTCATTCGAAACCCACCGATTTAATATTCTGGTGAAACCCAAACCTACCAGTCACCACTTGACTATTGTCTGTGAAACTTTGAAAGCTGCAGCTGTTTCTAGTATGATCAAAACTAGGCTGTTATCTATGGCTTGGTCAATAGCTTCTTCAACAAGTAAAAGACATCCGAGCCTAATCTGTGCTTGTGAGCTTATGTCTTCTTCCTTGAATTACTGCAATCATCAATTAAACATTTTGTCGCCAGTGGCCTTCTGTCCATGCATTTGATGTGTTTGCATTTGTGAATGCAAAGGCTGAAGTGCAGCCTCTTAAGTGAATTGTGAATGTATTACGTGCGCTTTATCACCTGTCATGTTGCAATGTATCAAGTTATTTACAAATGCTGAAGTATTAGAAATAAGGTGGATTTGTAATCTGGATATATCCACTTCTTATTGACCAAAAGTTTTGATTATCACCTGATGACATAATTTCAAATGAAAATTTGTATCTTTTAATTGAATAAAACTCTAAAACGTAATCGATATCTGCTTAACAGCAGTGTGTATATGGAAAAAATGTCGACCCTTTAAAATTTTTGTTACATTATACTAATGTCATTGAAACTTAAAAATACACCAGGCTTCCTATGTATGTGTACAATTCTTCTCAACAAAAACATTTGTGTTTTTATTGTGAATTTAGAATCATACTCTGATGACTTTTCATCAGATTTTATATTAGTTATAATCTTTCTACAATATCTTATATGCGTGCACGGATTATCAACTTACCTTGAAACCTTTCTTCTATCAACCATGTAACCATAAAGTACCTTTTCATACTACTTTACAAATATTTACCTGTCGAATTATATAGCTCTAGACTCTGAGTCTTATTGGCAAATTAACCGACGCGTAAACTATAGGAAGTGAGTGTCTCGGACTTCGCAGTTTCAAAGACCGGAGAGGTGAGACTAGAAGTCTCCCTTTGGAATGATATGATTGTGAAGAATAGGGTGTGAGTTTAAATGTCTAACTCTTCTTCTGAACGGGTTTCAAATTTGTGAAGTGTAATGTTTGAATTACCGGATCATTAAGATGGGTAGAGATTTGCACCCGTAAAATCTCTAACACACAAACAATCTTTACCATATTTATTTGACACTAAACCTCAACGCACACTTATCAATATATGTATCCATAGAAAAAATACCGATTAAAATATATTTAAACAGAAAATGAATACCTTGCGATCATAATGAAAAAGAATTGCTTATTTTAATTTCAGTGTGTTGAAGTAATATAATTCTTTTTATATAAAAATGTATTACTAATAACATGTTAAACATTTTGAATACATTTATTCACTGCTCATATTTATAATCACAGAATAAACTATTTTGAAGTAATCAGCAAGAAAATAATAAGAAATGAAGGATAAAAATAAATATTAAAACAAGATATATTGCTGTCAGACAGTATAGCGACACTTTTTTGTCTGTAAACCTCCTTTTTTAGCAAACCTTAAATAAAATACAAAGCAAAAAAAATATAAGTAAGGGAATATATTCAGTGCAAAAAGAACAGATATGCTACCTAATGAAGAATAATATAAATAAAAGAAAAGACTATAGCCGAAATCTACTTTGCCAAATCATGAAAAACGTGAAGCACAAACGTATAATAAATAAATATTGGTTTCAAAATAGTCAATAGTTCTTTCTTAGCATCAAAAAATAAACCCTAGACACAAAATTCAATTTGCGTCTGGAATCCATTACTAAATGTCTTCAGAAGCAGATGGCTAGAAGCCTGTTCTAACTTGTGCAGAACTTCCGTCTGCTGTGACGGACATATTTGGTGACAGTTAATGGTTTGGACAGTTAAATTTTTTGTCTAGGATATCTGCTCTAACTTAATTCACATAAATTTTAATGTCTTAAATATTCTTCTTAATGGATTTATAGGAATTTGCTACATAGTGTAATAAATTATTATTTTTCTCCTGTTTGTGTTGTTCAGCTACTTTAAAATCTATGTTATTAATATGACAATATTATTACAGAAAATTATATGAGCAGTTTTTCTTATATAAAATCCATTTTAAGACAATATATGATAATTTACGATTTAATAATGCTCGAAGAAGCCATTTTTGGTTTTTTTATGTATGATAAGTAGGGAAAAAATGAGAAAGATAAGATAGAAGTACACACATATACCACATACCAGACATCATAATTGCTATCGTTTTGGAAGCGGAAAGAGCCACGAAGGAAGTAATTTACCTCGCCATAATATTTTATGAAATCCTCTTAATCTAAAAGGTAATGTACTTAACTGAAATATAAATGAATTATTCAGTTTTCATTTGAAATTTACTGCGTTTTAAAGTAACTGCATCAAGATAATATAATGAAATAAATTAATATATGCTGCGTAAAATGATTGGAATGATTTGTAAATTGATTGAAGTCATAAGTATGTTACACAAAATACAAAGCTGGTGCAGATTTTTGAGATTAATTTTTAGAAATGTTTGATGTTTCGACTGCATATTTATGGGGTAGGATATTTCATCCGCAACACCGTGTCTGCTGTAATAAACTCTAAATGAAAAGTCATGTTCTGCACTTGCGATTTCCTTAATAAATATCGCCCTAATGATACAAAGATTATTGTCTACAAATTCAAATTAATGAACCATGGTTGGATGGAGAAGAACAAAAGTAAAATGGCAACTTGTTCTCTAGACTTAATATCATGGGAACTTAAAGATTCAGTCTTTAAACTTTCGGCTAATGTCTTGGTCAGGGTTGTTTCTGTAGAATGGTTTCGAGTCCTGATGCAACTTATATTTCGTCGAGTAGCGTGGTAGCTGCACGTTATATCTGCCGGTACTCAATGTCGTTTAATTAGGCATGACGTAGAATGAAGTATCTGTTCAAGTGGCTATGATTCCAGAATTATGAGGTTTGTCTCCAGCAGTTCTCGTGCTCCTTTGAAATGCAATTTTTTAAAGAAAAATATTTAATCAACTTACAATGGTTTTTGGGATTCGATTATCCAACTCGTGATTCTCAGGCGATCATTCTACTTCTATTTCGAATCTACGTGACATACATCAAACTAATTTCCAAGCCTTTTACTTAGGATAAAATTTTAAAATTCTTATTTATATATTTCGAAGAAGATACACCTTCACTTTAATAACAATTACGAAACTCTTTCATCCAGGCTTTAACATTCTTTGTTTATTTTTTTTTAAATTCAGAATTTTTGTTATCTTCTTATAGAATTATCATTTTTGTTCATTTCATGCAATAAGTTGTTTCCTTCGATTTTTTATTTTTTTCCCCAAGAATTGTTTTTAGCATATTAACAAATCTAAATATATAAGAACTTTGTTGTGTGCAAATACTATATTGTTATTACTAATAATTTTATTTCCAACTTTTAGACATAAACTCTATAATACATATCGTTATTGAAATATTCAACTTGAACAAACAGTCTGAAAAAAATTATAATGTTCGAGAATCATTGTATAGTAAATTTATCGAGGCATAAAAATTGTTGATTTAATTATAATCATATCAATGAGAAAATGGGCAATACAAATATTGCTTTTATATGAAGATTACACTCCTTCTATTACTATTTTGTTATTCTGCTGATTGGTGCCTACATGTAGTAATAGACCGATTTAAAGCATATCTTTTTGGAGTACTGCACATTGCAATGCGTACTGCTTAATCAAAAGAGGTATGTTATTATTTGAGTTGGCTGGGTGGTGTGGTAGGTTTGTCGCTGGCCTTCTGTACCCAAAGTTGCGGGTCCCTAGGGGGGTGCTCTAGGCAAAATTATATCCTAGTACAGGTTCGCATCATCAGAGCTCAGGTGCCTCCCTCTAGGGAGGAAACTGGGCGTTAAAATTACCTACGGTGATTGATATCCGCCAAAATGGCGCCGCACTAAAAAGAGATACCTGCTTTCGGTGAATGTACTAGGTAAATTGATGCTCTGTTAATAACTGTTCATAATCTGCCATCAGAAATAAAAAAAAATGTTATTTGATCAAGACTAAAGAGGGCTTTCTTGTGGCAGCCTGTTTTTACGACGTCACTTTAAGCTATTGTTATGAGCAGTATTTTTACACATTGCATGAATTTTTTTCTACTTTTAAAGTAAAAGTTCATAATCAGGAAATAAGGAACCATGTAATATCTAAATTCTGATTTTAAGCAGAAGGAAAAATATATTTTTTTCCATATTATAAACCTTTTTGACCATTAAAACCTTCATATGGAAATAGATACTAGATACTAAGGATCATTGTGATAGGGATCAGATACCATTGATGAAACATTTGAGCAGTTACTGCATCATTTTCTTCTGGAACAATAAAGGTTTCATTAATTTAAGTAGATGACAATGCACATTTTATCAATCAAAAATAATGAAACATCCTTTGAAGATGGAATATTACAGAGCATAGATAAGCCGCCTTATATCTTTAATATAAATTATATTAGAAGCATTCGCGAAGAATATCGGTTTAAGATGAGCAACAGGTCCGTCCTTTGTTCATTTTATCTGACCTTTATTTGAGAAATTGATTCCAAAATATGATTGATAATCTTGTTTTGGCTTTATTTAGCGCATTACATATGTTAAAACAGATAGAGTTAATCATACTGTGTATTGCAGTTCTGTTCTCTTTCTTATTCTTACATGTTGTCCCAGAATTTTTCCTGTTTACTGATAAATTACCTAGTTCAAAGTAGCTATTCCTTGCTTCATTTGTCACACTGTCATGATTTATAGATGTGATATTTTCATATGCCTGATTACTTTTATGTCAAGACAATGCAACTGCAGTATGTTTCTAAGTTGATTAAGTAAACAGCATTTACAAAAACAAATACGTCCAAGGAAAAATATAAAATGTCCATTTCTAGCAAAGAAATGCAAAGTACAAAAGCAAAACTTCAGTATTCAGATGACACACATTTGAAATCCTGTTTCACGGAGATTAAACTCACCATAAAGAGTGACAAACTTTTTGTTACAATTTTTTAACTGAAATTCCAAGACAGTATTGTAAATATTTTAAAGAAGCTTAACGCTGATTTATTTTTTACTTTTTAGTTATTTGCAGTTTATAAAATAAAATATGAGCACTGCTCTTAAAATAGTACAACAAACAACGGCATTTAACTTAATAATTCCGTTGCGTACGAATCAGAATAATTTAGCTTTACAATTTAAAAGTATATTATTAATTATATGTATATGAATTACTATACTAATAATGTTTCATTATATATGTATGAAGTAATGAAAGATAAAAAGTACTCCCAGATAATAAAATAAAATATCTAATTATATATATATATATATATATATATATAAATGTAAGGATAATTAAATTAGATTAAAAATTAAATTCCCTATCTAGCACTTAACTTTTATTTTTTCATTACCTCTTCAAGTATCAAACTAATCACCCATTTATTTCTTCCGAACATATGGCCTAGCCAATAAACAAGTCTAATTCCCGATCTTTATATTTAATAACCCTATATGTCAGCATTAACTTTCAAGCGCACTCATGAAATCCGCGATCAGTGTTTTAAGTGTTAATCCACTTAAGATTTTCATGGTGGCGTGCTTTTGCTCTCTGCTTTTTAGCTTCAGATGAAATCTAGAAATGATTGAATAAAGTTCCTTTTTAAAAACTAAGTCTGTTTCTGACTCCAAAACATGTCATAAATATATATATATATATATATATGTGTGTGTGTCTAATGTTGTTAAAGAAAAGCCAAACTAGTCTTAAGAAATACATGACATTTTATGCCCTAATATAATAGACAATATTTTTACCCTAATGTTATATTAATGTATGCAATATTTAACCCTTAACTGTTGATTAAAAGTTCCATAATTCACCCCCTTGTGCCAACGTAAATTCTTCTCAAGCACTGTCAAGGTCATTTTATTGCATACTAAAGCCTTCGGATTAGTTGTAATGATAGCAGCGAAAAGAAAAGAATCGTATTTCGAGAAGTATATATACGTCCGGGGAATTAAAGCACCTTTTGAGTGAGACGAATATATACGCCGGTGGCAGTAAGGCATTGTAAAGCATTATACTAATATTTATACTGCAAGATAAACATTCTTTGGTCGTATATTAAAACTGTAATTGAATGCCAGTCAAATTTAATATTAATACGGAATTAAATAAGGATATAGTTCTCTTGTTTACTTCGAGCGATACCTATCAATTCTTAAATAAAACAATTTAAATATCCTTTGAAACAGGACATTTAAGAAAGAAGTAGAATAATCCACTCCTGTTGAATGTGAAATATCTCAGTAAACCTCATAATAGCTCTTAGCTAGATAAAAAAGAAGTTCGATATGGAAATTGATGACAACAAAAAGAAAGATGATTGAATATTTACTAAGCCATCGAGACAGCCGTTACTGACATAAATACTGTAGCTGAATAGTCTCTTTCCCCGCCTAACCAGGGGGAATAAAAAATAAATTCAATTCAGAGCAGGTGAAAATAATGAAAAGCCATGTGTTATGTGATGGTTATCAAAACGGAAATTATGATAGGAGCAAAATTTCCCGCAGGCTGTGTAGAACACACAATTTTCAAAGTAATGCTGTAACAATGCATGTTAACTATGCCATGTGAACGAATAATAAAATAAATTTTATTATAATGAAACTTGACTGTATTTAAAAACAACGTGGGAATAAATGTTAATGGATGCTAGAAAAGTATTGGAAAAATGTTTCTGGTAAGGCTAAAATGTCGATTCCCTCAGAAGCATTGTTTCTCATCTGTCACCAAAAATTGAAGCTTATTTTGTGTTAAAATGAAATGTTGTTTCATTCAAAAATTATTTTAGAAAATTAATTATGTTTTGATTTTAAAAAAGATAAGATAAAATTTATGGATAAAGTATTTGAAGAGTTTCTCGTAACTTTCCGTTAATCACTTTTACTTTTTTATTATGCTAGATTATCTCTACGCCCACTATAAATTATTAAGGATATCGTAAAATCTTTGTTGTATATGATATTAAATGAAAATATTATTGAAATAAGAGTCATGAAAAAAATATTTATTCAAAGATGTGAAGCAGTTCAAAAAGGAAGAGGCTCATGTTGAATCATGATTTTTCAAATGTTCTATTTCTTACCTACAGAAAAATTATTATGTTAACAACCTACAGCTACGTGCATAATAATCGTACTTTTTAATTCTCATCAATAAATTGTATGTTTTTTCATACAACATACTTTACACTTCTAGTAAAAATAATGCTGCTTTAAATGAACTTTACTCATTAAGCATTTATGTCAATTCCTTTGTGATTTATAAGTTACTGTATTACACATTTGAAACTCCCTTCTTTAATTTAGGCATATCTTTATTAGGATTATATATATAAGCATATTTATGTACACACATATATATACAGTCATCAAATATATATATATCACATAACGCAGAAAATATAACAACATAAGAAATTGGGTAGAATGTGGAAAAATACATACACAGACATAGACTTCATATGTAAATACATGATCTTATTTACAAGAAAATAATTCTAATATTCTCAAATGCAGAGGGGCCAACAGAAAGAAGAACTGTCTCTCACAGTGACTTAATCAGCATATCTACGAGGTACAGATTCATTTATGTGCTAAGAGGGTCCTAAGACATGTAAGCCTATATACTTTAAACCATTTTCCATATTCGCCTACGGCTGAGTCTGAAGCAGATCAAGCAAACGAAGGCCAAATACACCCATGGACAAAAAAACTAGCGCACCAAGAAGAAGTCGTCAAAATTAAACGAAATTTTACATACATAATGACTACTTTGATGTAAGTAAATGATTAGAAAATCAAAGAAAAAGGAACATTTATTTCATAAGAAAAGGCAAAAGAACGGAGGATTTAGTACCCTGTTCAACCCCTTCTAGCACGAATCCACGATTCGATACGATCAGGCAATGAGGCATACAAGTTCTGTATGATATCTTGAGACATTTCATTCAGTATTTGTTGTAACCTTGCCTCTAGTTCATTCAAACTCGGGGGATGCCCAACTCTCCAGATATACTCAATTGGGGACAAATCTGGGATCGGCAAGGAAGGGTAGTAACAGTGCAAAGGCACTCTTGCCGTATGAGGCCGAGCATTGTCTCTTTGAAAAATGGCTTCTGGGAGCCGTTGCATGTGTAGCAACACATGCGTTGCAGGATGTCATGGGCATAACGCTGGGCTGTAATGGTGCCACGGAACAATACTAGGGGTGACTGTGTACTTGTAGGCAATGACACCCCATGCTATCACACCAGCTGTGGGAGCGATTTGTCGCTGTAAAGCAAAGGCAGGATTGAGGCATATCATCACGGGGTCTCCACACACGAACACGACTGCCATCACTGCTGAGATTGAATCTGGATTCATCGCTAAATACGACCTGGTTCCATTCCGCTTGCAGTCCAGTTTCCTCTTGCGTGGCACCACTCCAAACGGAGGCGTCGATGGGTGGGCGTCAAGGGAAACACATGTAATGGGTGTCGCGATTCCAAATGTCCTTCAGCCAGGCGCCTTCGTATGGTTCGAGAAGACACAGGTGCCCCTAGTGAAGGTGCTAGTTATGCCTGGATGGCGGCCGATGAAGCAGTTGGCTGTACAAGTGCATTTCTTTCGATGCAGCAGTCTTCTTGACGACTGGTCTGTCGAGGGCGTCCTGAGTCTGGCCTTCATGTAAATGACATCTCTCGGATCCACTGGTTCCAACACCTTCTGACAACACAATCAGAGCGGCCTAATTGAGGAGCTACTTGCCCAGCTGACCGCTCAGTTTCACTCTTGCCGATCATTCTCCCCCTTTCAAACTGCGACAGCTGCTCATATTGTCTTCGAAAACGGCGTAATGGCATATCAGCATTAGCTCTTACATTGTAAACGATTCAACACACTCAAACAAGCTGTGGTTACCTGTTTTATACCCACGGAGAACAACGTTAAATGTCTCTACCGCGGCTATACGTAATGCGCAATCACGCTGCATTTCTAATCATTTGCATATCACCCCGACATGCACCTTACGATCCAGCTTTTTGCTGCGCTCATTTTTTTGTCCATGAGTGTACAATCCAGAACTGCTCGATTGAGAAGAAATACTGAGTCATTTCAAGCGAGAAAGTTATTGAACATGTTTCAAAATTCTTTTCAGTAATGAATAACGTAAGGGATCCCGAGGTTTCCTGCAACCTGAATGTAAGCTAGTACAACCGTCACCAGAAACTTATCAACGTATTGTTGTATCGCCAATATTTCTCTGATGTGTTTCAAAGGTAACCTGTCTGATGGTACTCCAAAACCGTGTGAGATGACGAGTGGTCAGTTATTGAGGGAGAATTTTTTAGTTTTTCTACACCTCTGAACTTTTTCCTGATGACTATTATTAGAAAAAGTGTGTGTGTGTGTACTTATGTACGCACGTAAGGAGTTATACTTTTTGGCGTAATAAGATTAAAATCTTTCTAAAATTCTTGAGCAGAGCAAGCTGGGAAAATACGAAAGGCGGCACTAGCAGAGTTGAACGATTCTAATCTTAAGTCAATCGGACCAGCCAAACCCAAGATAATTACGATTTAAATAAATTTAAATACCCCCGCACACAAGGACATTAGGACGAATAAATGGGGATTTTCGGCAGACTGTATCTGGAGATGAGGTGAACCGAATGGACACCTGCGATCTCATATTGAATGTCTCCGCGGGAAGAATCGTTACTGAGAAAATTAAGAGATCCGTCCGAAGATCCCCGAGTTATGTGGTTATTTTAAAATAATTAAAACATTTAAAACAATTAAATAAAATAGAAGCAGGGCACCCAGCAACTCGAAACTCGGCCTGGTTGTGAGTAAACAAGAGGAATTCGTTCGAACTGGTCCGGAGTCTGTAGTTGCAAATGGGGCATTGCTAGCACGGGAAAGGAAAACGAAACTATCTCTACCGAGGGGGGGACAACTGAGACGTAAATGATCACGTACATCCCAACGATACACAGAGTAGTAGGTGTAATCCCAAAGTTTCATCCTTCCATCTCTGTAATATCATGACGTCATCGAAAGATCAAACCCCATAGGAATAACATGGTGATTCTAATTTTAGTGATAACGACCCCCTAGGTCCACTATCTACACACGAATTATAACAGATGAAAGAGGTCAATGAGGAAAACCTAAGGTCCGAGTTTTATTAACGAAGCTCAAAAATCCTCGGAGCTATGCGGGATTTAAAATAATTTTAAAATGTTAAATATGGGTAAAGGGCTATGGTCCTGAAAAAATATATCTAGGCTGTTCATAGGGAGAACAATCGAATCCTGCCTGGACGATCGACCAAGGTGGCATAGGATTCGAGTTATTACTGGGGAAGTCTGTGGGGGCAGCACCGGAGGGGACCAATTCCAAGTAAAGCTCGCGCTAATACGAAAATATGGCCAATCTCTAAAAATCAAGTCCCAAGAGGAAGAAATTTTTTCCAGTCCCCATAGGATTATATGGGAGCATGGTATTTTAGTACTTAAGCCCTCCCCAGGCCTACACAATGGGAATGAAGTAGATGAATGGATGGGTCTCGACGAGTGGAGCAGTCCGAGACTAAAACAGGAGCCAAGATATTGTGAATTTAAATAAATTTAAAAAGTTTAAAACAATTAAAAACTATAGAGTAAATAGCCATATGAGCATGAAATTATAATAACTAGAGGAGCAGATATAGAGGTATCGATCGATCCAGGTGCGAATGGACTGTGAGGCTCGAGTGCCGAGATATTGGCCAAAAAGCTGTAGAGGGGGAAATGCAACAGGGGATGCATCCCAACAGATATGGTATTAGAATAGTTATTACGATCCCCCAAATATCAGTCCCCTAGCACCAAAAAAGTGGCATGTTAAAATATTGTCGCAAACTGATAAGCTCTGAGTGACCGAATGGTTAGAGCACTGCTCTATAATGGGAGGTTCGAACCCGAGCCTCCCAGAAACTTGTTTAACTTTAATCATGATTTTCGTTATTTATTATTCTCGGGTTCGAGCCTCCTAGATACTTGTTCGTTAACTTTAATTATGACTTTCGTTAATTATTATTATGGACATTTGCAAATTATGTAAATTGAATTTATGTTAATCTTCCCCTGGTGGTCATTCTAGAACTCTCCACCAGGTGTGGATATAAAAGTACTGCAAATGGATAAGTCTTAAGTTGTGGTGCTGCCCGTATAAGATACTACGACAAAATAAACCTTGCATTGGGTAACATCGCCTTGTTCCTTTCTGCTTGATAATATTTGACAACGGTGTGCGTCACATCCGTGACGGTTTTGCGTCACATTCGGGACGGTTTGCGCACGCATCGTAAAAAATTACTCTCGTCCTTTTTTCCAAACGCGCAATAAGAAGTATAACTTCAAAAATGATCTCAGATTCTTCATAGCTGAGCCCCAGATTCTGCTATTTAGTCATTTAATAGACTTGGTTTCGACACTATCATTTTCTTCCACATAGGTGGGATGGCGTTAATAGCAGTCTTTGTAAAAGTGGGTTGCTTTGAAAACCGTTTTCAGGTAAACATCGTAAAACAGTAGACATTGCAGCTTCCTAAGCTCGGTTACATATTCAGCATAATGTCAAGAGTAGTTATAAGGGGGGTGCCGCCACCACATCTTTTTTGGTACGTCCATCCCTATGTTCTATCGTATGTTTAGAATGCGTATAGTCTTTGACGACGGCGCACAATGAATGCATGTAAGTGTGCTGTACCAGCGATGTGATAGTAAGACCAGAACTGCTTTCAGTGTCTGGATACTGTAAATTCTCACGTGTCTTCTGATTCCTGAATTATGGATTCCTCAAGCGATAAGCAGTAATGACTTTTGATTCATTCCCTAATTTGAAGCTAATTCGTATATTTTCGGTAAACTTTCGTCAACATTATATATAATAGGCACCAGGCCTGCTGGTAAACAAAGGAGGACATCATCTTTAATTTATCAGTTTCTTATTGCGCATCGACCATATTTAATCCAACATGACGACCAATTGGCGCCCAATCTCATACAACAAAAGACAACATCGCCACGAGGACTCTGAAGTCTTTTCATCTTTTCCTTTCGATTATAATCTACGTCAATGCTCGCTCTACCTTTAAATATTCTTATTCACCCTCAAATCTCTACGCGATAGTATATATGTACACTCTTGGACAAAAAAATTAGCGCATCAAGAAATAACTGCGGGATTGTAACGAAACTTGGCATGAAGGTACATGTCGGGGAGATATGCAAATGATTATAAAAGCAGCGTGATTGCGCCTTACGTATAGCCAGTAGAGGGCATTTAACGTCGTTCTACGTGGAGTACAAAACAAGTAACCAAAGATTGTTTGAGTGTGCTACTCATTTACAAAAGAAGAGCTAAGGTAGACATGCCATTAACCGTTTTCGAAGATGATACGAGGAGCTGTCGCAATTTGAGAGAGGGAGAGTCATCAGCATGATGGAAGCTGGGTGGTCAGCTAGGCGAGTAGCTCGTAAAGGGGCAGCTCGGGATTCTGTTGTGAGGAGGGTTCCCTGAATCCGAAAGATGCTTTAACGAAAAAGGTTTTGACCCCCCTCGACAAATAGTCATCGAGAAGACCCGCTACTCGTGAAATGCACGCGTACAGCCAACGCACATCGGCCGCCATCCAGGCACAGGCAGCACCTTCACTAGAGGCCCCTGTGTTTTCGAACCATCGAAGCGCCTGGAAAAAGGGAAATTTGGGTTTTTAGGGATTAGAGGGGCCCCCCTGACGCCCACCCATCGACCCCCTCCGTTTTAGTGGTGCCGCGCACGAAAGTTGGACTGCAGCGGAAGGGAACCAGATCGTTTCTAGCGACGAATCCAGACAATCTCAGCAGTCATGAAAACGTTTTCGTGTGGGGGAAAACCCCCGGGAACCCCCTTCAACCGCTTTTAAATGACACCCGCCCCTGCTGGGAAGGTATGGGGTGCCATTGCCTACAACATGGTCATTCTAGTATTGATCCGGGCACCATGGCAGCCCAGGGGTATTGCCAAGGCATCCTACAACCATAGTGTTGCCACCATGCAACGGCCCCAGGAGTCTTTTTAACCAAGCGGGCGGGCCTAACACGGCAAGGGGGCCAAGAGTTCCGCATGTTACTACCTTCCCGCCCGCCCCATCCCCGATGTTTTTCCCCAAACGAGCATACTGGGGAATTTTGGGGTGGGGTTGGGCATCCTAAGAGTGTGAATGAACTAGAGGCAAGGTTACACCAAATATGGAATGAAATGTCTCAAGAGATCATTCAGAACTTGTATGCCTCTTTGCCCGTTCGTATCGCATCGTGCATTCACGCAAGAGGGCGTTCAACAGGGTATTAAATCATCCGTTCTTTTGCCTTTTTTCTCTGAAATAAATTATCCTTTTTCTTTGATTTTCTAATCATTTACTTATACTAAAGTAGTCATTACGTATGTAAAATTTCGTTTTATTTTGACGACTCTTTCTTGGTGCGCTAATTTTTTTTTATCCTTGAGTGTGTATATATACGGAAAGAGAGAGAGTATATATACACATTGTACACTCTGAGACAACTTTCTTTCAACTTTCTAATTCTTTTAACTTAAAATTTTAAATAAAGCCATTGCTTTATAAAACCATGTTAAACAACTACAGATGAAGTCACACATTTTTTCATCACAAATAAACACATTTCTTTAAATACACTCTTTCACAAAAAATTATTTATGCACCTAGAAGAAATTGAGCAACTGTCACGAAACTTGGCAGGAATGTAGCCTGTTAAAAGATATGCAAATAATTAAAACTTTAACGCCAACGAGACAAGGGTAAGGACTCTATGCGCAAATGAGATGCGCAGTTAGGAGAATGTAATAGCATGATTGCTCGTGTCATAGAGGTATTTAAACAAATCTATTGACTTGGATAGATTGTATTGTGACTGGAGATGTCTCGGAGATGTAACATCGGTGACAGTATGAAAACTTTTTGAACTTGGAGAGGGGCATATAGTAGGTCTCAGAGAAGCCGACTGGTTGAAAAGGTGTATCAGCCCTCACCTTAGTTTGAGCATTATGGTAGTTTCTCAGTGTTGGCAACAATGGATCACAGAAAGGATAATCTACCCTCGAGGAGGGTCAGGACCTCACAGGAGCACAAATATACGCGATGATCACGAAATCATAAGAGCAGCCACGTTCTCACCAATAACCATCTTCCAGTCATCCGGTGGTATAAAGGGAAACCATTCGGAGAGACTGGTCAATGTAGGTAAAAAGAGATGACGTCCATTAAGACTACAACCACTGAACCTACATCACAGGCAGTGCCGATTGTAATTTTTCTGACCTTAGGCAAGCTGGAGAGTGGCCGACTAGAGGCATATGACCTTCAGCAATGAATCCCGATTCAATCTCAATGGTGCTGACTAGCGTATACATATGTGGAGGCGGCCAGCTCACTGGTCCCCTCCGATATGTGTTATTGAGAGACAAATATCACAAGGCGTGACGGCGATTACACATGGTATGACAGGGTGGGAACAAATTTGTTGGGACACTCAATCATCTCCAGCCGTCCTGCAAAGCACTTTGGAAGTATGTAGTTACGTGGACGAGAGTTAAACATTAGTTGGACTGCCTATGCTATCATGTCCATTTAGCAGCAAAGCAACGCTCGTCTACATATTGCACGTGTCTTTCAGCAATGTCTTCAAGGATATGACGCACTTCCATAGCCTGCCAGGCCACCAGACCTCTCCCCGATAAGTCCGTTTGAGACATACTTGGAAGGCAACTGCAGCCGTTCCAGAATACTCATGAATTAACTGCCCATTTTCAAAGATTATGGCATGATTTTTTGCAGGAGGTCATAGGTGACCTCATTAAGTCGATGCCAAGCCGTGTTTCGGCTTGTGTAGCTTCCAGAGATGAATTTACTAGCTACTGATTTGTAACTTTTTCAAGCCAAATCTTAATGAAACAACCTGTTCTTCTAAATTCCTTATCATTTGCTTATCTCTTTATACACTACATACGTTTCAGGTTTCGTGAGCGTAGTTCGTTTCCTTCTGGGTGAATACATATTTTTTTGTGACAGAGTGGATATGCAGTTTTTTGGACCTTTTTAATATTTTCATGCTGGAGCTCTTAATACTTAATTACTATACTCTATCACACTCAATCTGCTTAGATTTTTATGGTAATTCAATGCTTTTTTAAAAAATAATTTTAAATTATCACTCCAAGACACACACACGATTCTATACTTAAATCTCGTGTGAATCTTTTTTTTAGAAATATACTCTTTGAAACATAATGTTCTTCTTATCCCCGACCTATAAAATGAGAGCTTCTGACTGATATAGATAATGTTTTATTGAGCCAATAGGGACATATACTCCTCAGAAAAAAAGCTTGATATTCACTTCATAAAATATGATTTAGTGTTTAGACGGTGTTGTGTATTACTTCGAAGAGGCTGTAAAATGATATATACTACTATTTAAAAGCATTAGTAAAAATTATATAATTGTTAACCGGGAAAAGAGAAGATTGTAAGAAAAATACAATTATAAATGTGTGAACATACGTTGAAAATAAATACTTCTCAAAATATTACTTATGTTTGAAATATTTTTTTGCTCTCCAATGTTGTGTAATAGTGGTGGTTTAATTCTGTTTTAATTATTGCATGCAAGATGTAATTTTGTATATTATTCAGTGAATAAATTTTATGAATTTATCTGTCCACACACACATTTTTAAAAGATTTTAAATATATTGCTCAATCCTATCTTAAATTTATTTAATTCAGTTCATTTTTAATTTAGCTTTATTCAACTTTATTGCCTTTTTTCTGTTAATATAAATCTTAGAACTAATTCAAAGTAGTAACACTAAGGATTTTTTCTTGCTTAAGTGGTGCGTTAAATTGGTTGTTTGGTAACAAAATGGACAGAACTTTTTTACGAAATAAAATTTCATTTTTTTTTTTAAACAGTTAACATTCTCTCTTAATGTTTAATCCTTATTATATAGATAAACTTCAAAAATGTAGCTGAACAAAGGTAATTTTCGAAGATTGTTTGGTATATGTTATAAAATTTAAATTCTTTTAGGTTATCAGAAATTACGATTAACTAATTTGAAATTCTTCATATATTAATGCAGAAATCAATATATTTGATACTTCGTAATAGGCCTTATTGATGAGGTAGGTTCGATGATAATAAAATAATTAGAGATACATGCAAAATATCATAAAGAAGTTATATCCTGAAATGTGGCAAACATAATGGAAGAGTATTAAATTTGTATGGAGTCTCTATTCTGAACTTCCCCCTAGTCAACCTCACAAATAATAAAACAACTCTTGTGCATTAATTGTTGTATAAAAATCTCTTATGTCAAACACATTCAAAGTATTATAAGGTTTATCTGACATTTCTCCTTCTTCATGTGTACGCGCGTGTTTGAGTTAGTTAAACTATAATACACGTTTACTTATTAACTAATAACGGGATTGGAATCATGGTAGATTTCGCGATAGATTTTACACATAAAAATGTTTTACACAAGTAAGCGCAATGTAATATGATTTCTCAGAATGTACTAATTGTTTGTTTAATAATTAAAAAGCACTGATTTGGTAAATATTTTTTTCTCTCTCTTTTCTTATCGTAAAAAAGCCTATTTCAAAATTAAAATAAGAATAGTTATGGAAAAACAAAGCCTTTTAAAAATATCTTTCATTTTCTACAAAATGTTGATTTATAACTGAAATTTAATATAGAAATTAATCAAAAGTATTTTTTGCTAGATATATGTCCCGTAAGGAAAGAAAATCTTCGACAATAATAAGTTAAAAATGACAACTTATCAGGCATACGAAACTTGCTCATTACATTGTATGAAATATATTCATATTATTTGTATTACATACATATTACATATTTACATTTATATTACAAATGAAACTCTCATGCGCAACTAATCACGGAAATTAGTTCCGAAATAATTTAATCTTTTCCTTTTTTTCTTAAATTGACTGTTCAGTATTTACAACTGAAACACGTGGCATATGTCCGACGTGAAAAATTGATAGCTATATATATATATATATATATACGGTGTTACCGAATTTGACAAACAATTTCATAGGGGTGTTAGTAGGAAGCACGAGGACGACAAATCAACAAAGAACTTTGGGTCGCAAACCAAGTTTAGTTGGAGTAATTCGCAAAAACAGTTATGAAGGGTGTGATGTACAATGGAATAAAAATAGTAATAATATAAAATGCAATAAATACATTTTTAGAAGTAAAACATGTTTAGAATACGAACAATGCATGGCAGCTCAACGTCAGAAATGCAACGACAAGTGATTGTCACAGGAATTGCCCACAGTTGCAACCGCATAGGTCAGCGTAGAACCTACCCCGGCGGGCAAAGGATTGTCGGATGCGTTCAAACAAATCCGATTGCATTTCGACGCCGAGCTGTGATGCATTGTTCGTAAAGCAAACATACTTTACATCTATTAAATGTATTTCTAGCCTCTTATTGCCCGTTTTCATTCATCTACACATCACACTCTGCATGATTAGTTTTGCGAATTGCTCCAGCTAAACGTGGTTTGCGACCAACCCCAAGTTCTATGTTGATTTGTCGTTCTCGTGCTGCCTACCATCACCCATCTAAATTTGTCGGTCGAATTCGGCTAAGTCCCCAATATATAAATAATATACCATAAAACTATAAAATATTATGTATGTTATATTAACCATTAAAATCATATACGTAATAGAAGTAAGAAGCTAGGAATTGTTCAAAATATATATAAATATAATTTTTTGACAGGAAAACATACCAGAAATAGCCTTCGTAGTAATAACGAATGTCAAGCAAGCTCTATTTCTCAATTATTTTAAAAGCTTCCTTAAAAAAGAAACATTTTACATCCAAAAAGAAATAAATTTAACAGATTTTTAGTGTTCTATACCTTTTATCAAGTTCTAAAGATTATGCTGCCTTTACTATTTGTTTCGAAAATTCAATTTAAGCTTTCAGATTCACCCGTTTGTGGAGTAACTTTATAAGATATTATCACGAAGCATTATAGTACCAAGTTAGTCTGCGTTGTCTAATGTATTTATTCATATATATATATATAACAAGAGGAAAGAGAGAGAAGTTCAAGAGTTAACCGATATTTTTTGGATGATTTATAGCCAGCAATAGAGCATGTTTCTTACGGGTAACTAATGCGTTAAGTTATTTATATTCAATTCTTATTTGTATTAAGCAAACTTTTTCTTGTCTTGAAAAATTTCTGAAACGAAAATATAAAAAGTGGTTGTGGATTCATAAAAAAAAAAAATTACGGAAATGTATTTATATGCTAAATTTATTTAAAAATCTACCATGTATATCAATACCTAAAGAGATTTAATATATAATGAAGTTAAAATGTTTTATAAATAAGTAATTAGGGTAATATGAAATAAAATGGAGTTGAAAAGCATATCATTTCATTTCTATGAAAAATTAATGCAAAATTAGTAAATTTCGTTTTCTGTTATTAATTATATATATCTTGTTTAACAAATTACTTTCATTATTTTATCGTCTTTTGATAAAAATAAAATAAAACGTTCCAAATCAATGAAAAAGATTCAGTACAAGCTCTCGAACGTGTTAATGTTTCATTAGATTTGATGAAGCTTTCTAAGTGAAATAAAAAATATCCATCGAAGCATCATTTCTATTTTTTATTTTACATCTTTCCATACATCGCTTGAAATAGAAAAAAAAACTTCATGTTATGTTAAAAGTATTTTTTTTTTCAAAATAGCCGTTAAATCGTGAATCGAAGTCAAAAGTATTTTTGATGATGTATCGATGGAATTCTACAATGCAAAATAAGAAATATTTAGTTTTTCATTTCAATAATTAAACTTTTCTGCAATAGGTAAATGTTATAATAGTTAAAATGCAACATAAATATTTGCGCATATTTAAAATGCATAATATTTTATTGCAATAAAATTTAAATTTACGATAAAACATAGCAAAAAAAAACATACTAAAGAAAAGTTAATCTCATGACAGTACGTGAATAATAATAATAAAAATAAATTTTAAATTAATAATTTGATTCATTATGTAATAAGGTTTAACATATGTTATGTTCTGAAAATTTATTTTAAACTAGTTTAATAGGTACTTAATTGACGAAACTTTTTAAATATTCAACCGCATACGAAGATTTATGATTTTTATCTAAATTTAATATAATACATATAAAATGCATTATTCAATTCAAAAAGTACATGAAAAAATTCACACATTTCAAAAATAAACTTACATTACAATGTCACTCTCTAATCTAAAGTCAATGCATATTTAACCCGATGCAAATCATTATGACAACGATAAAATAGGCGAAAACATTTTAATGACTGTATGAATATATGATTTAACTTTTCTTTCATAAACAATTTTATTGAATTTTTTGTATTATTTCATATACGTTACTAACTATGGTACTGAATAATAATATATCCCTGTTGGACAATATCATATCCACAAGAAAATAAATTAGTTTTGAATACGTGCACGTAATGCATTTAAATGAAGCAGTTGTCCCTTATGATCAAATACATCGGGTTAAATAAATACACATTTAATTTTTCATAATTACAGAAAAATATATTTAAAAAAAATTGCGCGAAAATCATTTAGACGAAAAGCTCAATTTGTAACTAAGTCTTCACACACATAAGAAACTAATTCCATTCATACTCTCGTTAAAAGTTCGTAATTAGTTTTACAATTACAGATAAATGTTACAAAAATCCATGAGGAAAATTTAATTACATATGCTTTTTATAAAAATAGAAATAAACAATGAAAACTAAGAACAAAGAGTAATAAATTACACTTTTTTACGCTTTCTTGTAAAACGTCCTTCAAAATTGAAAACTTTCATTTAATCATTTTTATCTACCATTTCCGAGTTTTATGCTTGAAAAAAGTTTAGATTTTCTTATTAAAAACTTATTTCATTCATGACCGAAAATTTTTAATAATGTACGTAAGCTTATAATTAAGTCAAAAATGTGGCGTTTTTTTATTTTTTTTCATTAAAACTTTTAGTTCAACGTTCAAGAATTGATTAACAATTTATATTTCCCGCGTTTATAATAAGAATTTTGTTATCAATTAGAATAAAATTATTTTTTTCTTCATACGAAATAGAAACCGTTAAAAATCATCTAAAGTGATTCATCGTAAATGTGTGCTTTTTAAAACCTCATCGCTTTCTGAAAGTAAAAATAATTATTTCTTCTTATCTCCTAAAAACTTCTTTTCAAACTCTCGAAAACTCTTCTTTATATCTCAAAAAATCTTATAATTACTCCTACGCATGTTGTGAACAAAATAACTAAAAAAGCATTTTGACTCACTGGAATCAAAGCAACCTGGGAGTCTCTTCAAAACTTCGGTCCTGAAGAGCTTCTCAACAGTTTGACAGTTGGTGCGAAATGCGTGCGGTGCCGTCCTGATCACTTGAGCATCTGGACTCCGCGGATTCCATCGCATCCACTGATAGGATCCAGCGGGTTCGTAGGTGGCGACACCATCAGACCATCCCCCATGCGCAAGCAACTTGTTGAGTTTCCTGTTAGCGGCGGTTAAGTTTTCCACAGCTGAGCCATCTAACCAATAGCGTTCCAAGATGCACGCTATCATGCGCTCTTGTGTGGTTGCTGTCTCTCTCTCTCTATTTGGATATTCTTTTCTACCTAAAAATAGTAGCTTTCTCTTCCGTTTAAATTGAGTTATCTGTGTGTGGGACGCAAATGTGTTATTTCATTTCGTAATAATTCAGTTATAGATGTAGGTAGGCTTAGAACACTTATAGAAACACTTGTTTTAAAGATATATTTATTTCTTTTATACGTTACCTGATACAGGAAAACTGCGTCTCTATGTTACCTTGTAAGAAAAAAACCAGAGGCTCCCAACTATCTAATACATAATAATATTCTTTTTCAATAGGAAAATTTGATCTTCACTAATTTTGGGTACTTGTGTGAATGATGTAACAAATTAACCTCTTCTATCCATATAATAATAAATCTTTCAGTATATACAGGTAACACACACACAGATTCTTTGAATGCGAAACTGTAAACTCTCATTAGTAAATAATATCAAAAATTATTCATAAAAATGTTGATGTGCTTTGTAACTGATCATGTAAGGAAAAAAAATATGTTCGTTTTGTTTTGAGAAAAGCATAATTCATAAAGTTCTTTTGTCGCTAAAAATTGATAGGTTTTTGTTTAGTTCAATCTGTTTGTGTGGTTGGCGGATTTATCATATCAATTCAATCTAAGGGCCATTCCAGTATATTCAGTAATGTGAAGAAAACCTATCGGTATTTCTTCAAGCTCATCCAGATCTGAAAGCTTCAAGTATCTGTGCACATAATACTCCTAAAATTAGTAATTATATTTTGTCTTTAAGCAGAGAAAATAATTAAACTTTCTATGAAAACACATAATGAGTATAATTCAAGACACATTTTATCTATATATAATTTTTGATTTTACACTTATAAGAGTACGTAATAGCTATTATATATTTTTACATCAAATTACGTAAGACTTAATATTCCCCCCCTCATTTTATTCTTATAGTTATCAAAATATATACAAGTTAGCCACATATTTATGTGTTTTACAAACCCTACTTGAAAAAGTTTGCTCATCATATTATTAGTCTAAAAACCCCATTGAGAATTATCCAAAGCTAATTTTCAATGCTTACACTCCTAGCGATATTTATATAGTCCTTTCTACTGAAACTATTTATAAATAATTTTTATATTTATCATCTGTGAGTTGCTTTTTTATAGAAATATATCGAACCCATGTGAAATTAATTTGAAGCCTTTTGAAGGATATATATAAAGACAATTTATAGCAAAATCTGTGTTCATATGAATAATACATACATACGATAATAAGATAGTGTAAAACATATTAAATATCATCTTTATGGTAAGTTTAACTACTTTATTTATGTGGGTATATGCGGCGTTCGCGTGCATGCTATCTGCACGAACGCGGAGTATAGAGACGATTAAATTCCTATTGCTTACTTATGTGTGTAAAAGTGGCCTAATGTAAATTTACAGTTTAGAAGTCAAAGAGTCTATTTTAAATTCAACTTCAATAAAATGTAGAATATTAGGTGCATGTGAAATCTAACTCTGTCTTTACGTGTAACGTAAAAAAAAAGTTTGAAACTAAAACTAGAAACGTATGTATCATTTAAATTCTCACACAACCTGCCTGTAGTTAATATTTAAGATTATATAGATCCGATGACAATAGATGAGTAATTTTAGAGTGGTAATAATTTTATTGAATAAATGTTAACTATAGTGCTTTTGTAATGAAAATAGACCTTTTAAACAATGAAAATTGAATAGAATTTTAATTTTACGAGCTTTATTTTACTACACTTTGAATGCAGTGTAAATATGTCTGCTTTTATATCGAAAGAATTTACTTTTAATGTATCCGACTACGTTCGGAACCGTGATTTTAAAAAAGCGCATAAATGGATAATTTTCATGATATTTAGTGTCACTTAGATTAAAATACATGTATAAAATAGTTTTAAGGACATTTTGACAAAAAAATTATTTAAATACAATATTTAGGCAAAAAATTAACTTAGAATAATCTTTTTTCAAGATGTTCTCCCTTTATAAAAAATGCTTCTATAATAATATTTCTCTTATATAAAGTAAAGAGACTTCTCCAGAGAGTCTGAATTAAGATTTTTGAAAAATTCGTATTATTTTCAGAGTTACTACCAAATGAAATAATTATCAGCGTTTTTTTAAAAAAAAAATCTCCCTTTTATTGTAGTAAAATATGGATAAATCCACTTCTAAGTTATATATTTCAAAAATTCTAGTTCAGCCTCTGTATAGAGGTCTCAGCTATATACAGGCAAAATGTTATTATAATAGAAGCATTTTTCACAAAAGGAGAATATTTTGAAAATTTGTTATTCTATGTTCATTTTTGTCAAAAATGTACTTAAAAAATTTTATTCAATATTATTTTTAAAAAATATTTTATATACATTTTCTAATCTAAGTGACACTAAATATTATTCATTTATACGCTTTTGAAAAATCACGGTTCGGAACGTATTCGGATACCTTAACTGATAATTATGTATTCTGAGGTATCACAGCACAAGAGTTTTGTGGTCGGGGTACCCCTGTAGTTTCGAACATGTGACCGGAGTTGCTGAGTCGTGGGTTCCAATCCCAGTGCTACCGATAACCCTCCTAGTAAGAAGCTAAAGCTCCCTATATTTATTGAGAATCCAAGACCTCATATTTGCGTTTTGTTGAAGTTTGGAAAGAGGGTAACAGTTCAGGCGTCGCTCATCATTTAATCGAGGTTCTAAATTACAAGATTCATCATCAATAACTTCTGTGTTACCTCAAAGGGAGACATTGATAAAAAATCAAATCAATACAATTCGTCACGTTGGCATAATGTGAACATATGAAAATTAAAGTTCCATCTCAGGCGTCATCCTCGTCACTTAACTTAGACTCAAAATTACGAGATCCGTCATCAATATCTCTCGTATTACTTTGGAGTGACGTTAATGAAAATACAAATCAATTTGCAAGAGTCTTTCATTTAGGTTATCAGCTTTTATCAAGTACCGGTTTGTTACAAATCTGTTGATATTATACTAGCTTGAAAGATGATGAATTCTTCTTCCGAGATTTGTTCTCACCAAAGAAGATGAAAATGTGTGACGATAATAATCATTCAATCAATCAAACTCACCGAAGAGTAAGGGTCGTGGTATCTCAATGATTAAGTGTGGTTAGGAATATGAGAATCGAATTGCACACACATCTCTCTCTCTCTGAGCCCTTATTTTTAAAAATACCAAATATGTAGAACAATAGAGATCAAGCTGCTGCACATTAAGTTCTGTTGAACTTTTTAACTTTTCTTTGTCTTTAACCCCTTAACTGAGAATTAAAAGTAACGCGATTCTCTCACCAGTGTCATTGTTTTTTACATGGGCACGCGTATGCGGAGGTTAGGGGGTAAAGAAAAGGCATAAATATGCAAATTTTTCTTTGAATTAAGTACCATAAAATCCGGCGTATAACGCGCACCTATACATTCAAGATGCAATTTTTAATTTTTAGGTATAACGCAACCCCCTTTTTTTTTACGAAGAAATTTGAAATGTTAGTATACAATGCTCTTATGTTTTGAAGTCATTTATTCGAGGTATTATCCCAGACTTTTGAAAAAATAGTACACTTCTAGATCTGTAACTCTTTTAGTTCACACAAGACACATTTCTTTTCAATAATCAGTGTTTCAATATATGTATATCAAGTAAATTTTTTTTATGCTCCTCTCTTTTGTTATTTTTAAAGCTATCGTTTTTGTACCCGCGTATAACGCGCACCCTTAAATTTCGATCTTATTTTTTGTGTTAAAAGTGCGCGTTATACGCTGGATTTTACGGTAAACCCTTTACAAACATTCTCAATGTCACTTTTTCGCCTTCTAAGACCTTCAGAATAGTTATACTGATAGCAACGCGAAGAAAAGAATCGCATTTCGGAAAGACGTATATATACGTTTGGGACATTTAACTCAACGGTTAAGTTAGACGTATATTTACGTCAGTGGCACTTAAGGAGCTAACTGAATCTTCTATTCTGTGGCCACGGAAACCTAATTTTCAAAGCAACGAACTTGTGGCCACGTGTCATGAGTTTGAACCTAGTACCACTGAAGACCGGCCATGCAGAAGAGGACGATGCATGTTGAATATGTCGAGGCTCAAACGTCCTCCCATTGGTGTAGTGGGGAAAATAGGAGAGTGGTTCCAGTTCAGGTGTCGTCCTCGTCACTCGACCATGGCTCAAAATTACGAGGTCTGTCACCAAAAGCCCTCGAGCAGTTGAATAGTGTGACCTTAATATCACTCACTCAATTGGACTTCTTGAAAAGTGGCCGTGATAGCCGAGTAGTATAGGTATCGGATAGTGGCTTGCCTTGTCACGAGTTCGAGCCCAGTACCACTAAAGACCCGCCGTGTAAGGGAGCGATGCACGTTAAATCTGTCGAGAGCCCAAACGTCCTCCCGTTGGTGTGGTGTGGTAGTTAGGAGAGGGGTTGCAAGCTCAGGTGTCGTCTACGTCACTTGACCATGGTTCAAAATTACGTGATCCGTCGCCAAAAGCCCTCGTGTAGCTGAACAGTGCGACGTTAATATTCAATCAATCAATCAATCAAAATCTCACGAGTGCGCTTTCTTTAGAAAATCATCGCGCACAACAGTTAAGGAGTATTCTGTACGGGATAGTTTTCTATTGTATTTCAAATAATGAAGTACGTTAAAAATAAATTTTGATGGGTTTGGTCTATAAAAAACAACCTTATTTTATAAATTTTCCAAAAAATATTAGTTTTTATCATATTTTCAAATTTTCACTAAATTTTCGAGTGCCACGTGTTTGTTACCCCTGTAATAGGTACTTTGATTTCTTAAACTATATATATATATAAAACGTTAATATACAACCTATCAATCAGTCAGTCCTCTTGAAATTTTCTAAGCCGATGTACATGATTTAGAAGCAAGAATAATGAGGTACCCAGTCAGAGGGTTGTGAGGTTCATTATAAACAACCCATTGTAAAGCTTCAGATACATTGAATACCTCAATTTAGTATAGTTTTTGACCTCTTATATTTTTACATTTTAAATTTATTATAAACAATCGTGTGCGCCTCCAAAAGGACAACTTATATATGAGATGAATATCTCAGTACGCGTTTGACATTAAATTTATCAAATGGTAAAAAACATTGTGATTAAATATATATTTTTGTGTGTATCATGATAAAAATCAATTCCAGGTAATTTCTTTTGCATACAAATATCATAAAATTAAATTTAAAAAATCTTGACAAAAAAATTAATTTTAAACGAAACAGTTGTATGCTTTGATAAATAATGTATTTATTTTAAGAAAACGTTTCCTATATATAAAAAGTTTTATAACTGGAATAAAATAAAAGTTAGATTGACTTAATAAATTAATAAAAATTTTACTTTTTAACGTTATTTGATATCTTCCATTAAAAAATAAAACACTGATTCCACTAAATTTTTATAAAACAGAAGTTGGGGAAAAATATGAGAGAAATCAGTTATATTTATTTTATCAAGGGTGTAGCTACCACTGTATCAATTATATAGGTCCCCCAAGCCTCAGGGGTCCTAACGTGTGTGATACTTTGGCATTTTCAAATAAATTTTATGATGCGATCTTCATTTTTTTTCTTCATTTTGCAAGAAAGGACCCTGAGAAAATTTTATACGGGCCCCACTTAGGACCTTCTACGCCAGTAAATTTTATTATATCCTACTGAAATAAATAAATTAAAACTTCAAAATCTATTTATATTAATTCAGAAAAAATACTAAGTAACTAAATCATAAGTAAGCAGAATGTAACTGTTTGAATCATTTCATTACTTATTAAATATAGCATCTTTTATAAATGAGGAAAAATTTTCTAAATCTAATTTATCAGATTAACATATTTGTATTGTACTATATACAAATGAAGAGACTTTATAAAACGTCCTATCCCTTTAAATGTTGTATTTTTTTAAGTCATATAAATATAGATTAAATCTATCTTTTTCTGAGATTTTTCATGAAATGTTTGAATTGTGTTAAGTTAGAATTAAGGTCATTGAAGCCGAAAAGAGTTTCCAAAGAAAATAGTGAAAAAATGACTTCCGAGAAAAAAACAATGCAGACAAAAACCAATTTCAAAAATATATATTGTAAAGTTCCACTGAGTTACATTATGGCAGATCCTATCTTATTACAGCCGGAAATAGTTTTCGGAAATCACCGAACGATAGGAAATCGTTTATGGTAGTTTCTTATACTGCAAAATCAAAATTCCGAGAAAAACGCTTTGATCGACTATCTTTCCTTTTTGTAAAAATTCCCAGAAGCAAAACAGATTATTGCATAGCGTGTTTGATTTTTTAAAAATGATAGACGACATGTCAGCAAAAACTTAAATTTTTGAGGAATATTTCAAAAACACCAAATACTATACTCTCAAATTCCATAAGAGAAGTCGAAACAATCGAAGTAAAAATACTCGAAGTAGTGCAGACAAATATTTTCGCTTTTCATACCACTGTCTTCCATAACTCAGTTTTCTTAACCTTAAACTGTCTTCCGTCACTATTAATAGAAATAGATCTTTTTCAATAAATAATAATTTTTAACATGCATATGAGTAATACAGAAATACTTGAAATGAACTAATTTTAATGTTTTATTATTCTCTCGGGTAATATAATTCATAGAATATAATAGATATTTGATTCTATGAGTGTAACCCGTTCGAGCGTCACATAAAGTACTTTTATTTTACCGTCGGACCTCTATATATCGAAGTCGCTAAATCCTGAAAAGTTCGTTATATGGAAAATTCATGGAAAATTATATAGAGGTTTTCTTTAAATATACTTTATTAACCATATAAAACAAATTTTAAATTCATAAATGCTAAATATTGAAAAAAATAGCTATTCACACCTTTTTGTAAATTAATATTTATTTATTTTATATATCTAACTCATCAGAAACGCGAAAGAAAGAAAGACTGCAAAAGGAAAACAAGAAAAAGAATGTCATGGGACACACTGTACTTTCAACATTTAGAAAAAATTGTTTTAAAATTAATTAATTTTAAGGACATTTTCTAATTTAAAGCTTACAACTAATTTAAAACATACATTAATTTCTAATTAGAAATTGATGTTTGACTTTGCAAGGACACGGTGACACGAGACAACTTCACTGAGGGTGTAAGGGGATATAGAAGGTGTTTCTTGGGAACTGGACAATAAGGGTTAAAGGTTGCACGGATGAAACCACCAGAATTCTATTGCTTTCGGCGAGTTAGGCACAAAAGTGTAGGATTTATGACCAGTCCAACACTTATGACCACCATAAACTGCGTTAAGAGAGAGAATAACTTGTTCAGAAATAATTTAACCCCTTATCTACTAACGGTACTTATAAGTACCTCTCATTTTAAAATTACATAAAATAACCATTTTTACGAATACTCTGATGATAAGCAGAAATATTCTCTTAAATCCACTCTTCCAAAGATATATGGCAGCACGAGTTTTATGATGAGTATTTTAGCAGAGAAGGCAAATAGTTTTACAGCAGAAATTGCGTTTTCAGCAGATTGCGAAGAATTGCCATTTTTGTTCCGAAAAAGTAGTGAATCTCTAAATTTAAGTGTCTTTTTTTTATATGTTAACGAAAACCTTAGAAAACAATTTGACTGTTTATATTAAGTAAATATAGTGTGTATAATTAATTTTACAGTTGAATATCTTTAAGTAATGAAATAGCTCTAACGGGTTAAATTTCCCAAAGTTGAGTATTTTCTTTATGTATATCCCTTAATTTTCGATGCAGAGATTAAAAAAAAAAGATATTACATGAAAAAAACTGCAGTAAATCATAGTGCGGTAGATAAAGTGTTAAAAATAGGGAGAAAAAAATTGAATCACAAGAGAAGAATTTCGTTATATTGAAAATACACTTCGTTATTGGGAGGTTATTTTACGAAAAAATCATGAAATGTTCTTGGTTCCAGAAAAAGTTCGCTTTATAGAAAAATTCACAATATAGAGGTTCGACTGTACAAGTAAATTATAAAGCTGCTTGAAACACCAATTTGTTATTGTTTCAATTATGCTAATATCAAAATGTACCTTGAATGCTAGTATCAAAATGTACCCTTGAATTAATCTCTGAAAATAAATATGTGTAAAAATAAAGATTCTTCAGAATTAAAATGCAATTAATTTATTTTACTAATTGGATTCGTCAATGAATATGCGTGTAATTAATTTGAAAATCAATAAACGTATTGAGAGAACTTGTATTTAACCCACGACTGTTCAAAATATATTCGAAAACGAATCCTGATTAGTGACCATGGTGTTTTAAAGAGAAAACCAATTTGTATCGTAAAAAGGTATGTAAATGCATCGAATACGGTACTTCGAAGCAGATAAGCTGAATGAGAAATATTTTTAAGCGTCTCAACACTTTATATGTACTACACTAATTACTCGAATAGTGGTGATGGTTTTAATGCATAGGTTCAAATAATTACCAACCTCTATTCCTGTGCCTCGAAATGAGCTTTGTTAAAGTTAACTTTATCTCGTTAACTTTGTGAAGTGTATTTGAAATAAAATATTGTTTGTAATTAATTTAAGTAGAAAGGAAATAAAAGAGTGGGAGTAATTTCAATCATCATTCATCATTAAAAACTAAACATTCGATTTGTTTCTAAGGAGCTGAAGAGCTTGAGTAGGCTAAGTACCTTATTTAAACTTTAGTGCGTAGGATAAAGGAAAATTTAGCACTCAATTAATTGAGTTATACGTGGTTTACAGATTATTACTAGTTAAAATAATATACGTTCAAGTGATTCGCATCACTCAATTAAAATGTATGCTTTTCTTTATTCTTTACAAACAATTAAATTTAATAATAGTTAAAATTAATAGGTAAAATCTTTATTATATCATCACCAGTGTCTATACGATGGAAAAAAACCATTTCGTTTATGCCTGTCAAGAAGCATTTTACATGAGCAAAATCAGCATTCAACGTTTCTCGATTTCAGTTCATATGGACAATTTCCTTTTTTTTAAAAAAAAATCATTCCAAACTATTTTAAACAATGTAAAATTGCTTCTTGAGTCATTAATAATATTTCTTTCACTCCTAAATGAAATTTTGCATTTGGCTCTTCCCCTTCTTTGTCTTTGACGTCAAACTCCCCGTTCTTGTACTTTATATAGAAACCCTCACAACTTCTCTCACTTAAAGCAGTCTCATCAAATACTTTTACAAGCACAAACGATATGCCTCAATGACAGATTTATTCAAATTAAAGAAGTAAAGCAAGCATTTCAAGTTAATGACACCTATTTGGTTCAAAACTCGACATTACCACATGAAAACAATTTAGTGATGTTGATACAAAACCACTAATATTTCAAGACTATGGTATTGCCAAATGTCCAACCTTACGACAAAACAAGACATGTGATAGTTGCAAATATAACTTACTGGGGCGGACGTCTTTTGTCAAACGGTGAAAACTTATTTTTACTCCTTTTGCAACCTCTAGTGAAGGTTTGATGTTCTTTCTCTCCCTCTCTCTCTACCATAGAGTTTGATGTCTTGTATAAACGGTAGTGAAACTTGTGTGTGCTTCTGGGATGCCATAGAAAACTTTATGTATTTTCGGTGCTTTTTCTTGTCATTAGATGTGGCCGTGGCAGTCTAGTGGATATGGTCCACAACTCATGGTCAGAGTGTAGTGGGTTTCAGTCCTGGTGCCACTGAAAATTCACTGCAGATAGGGAAATGATTTAGGCTCAATGTTTCCCGTAAGTGTGGTAGTTAAGAGAAGGGGTACCAGCTCAGTGTGACGTCCTCATAACTTAACAGAGGTTCAAAATTACATAGTCCACCAACAATACCCTTTTGCTGCCTTAAGGTATCCGAATACGTTCGGAACCGTGATTTTGAAAAAGCGCATACATGGATAATTTTCATGATATTTAGTGTCACTTAGATTAGAATACAAGTATAAAATTGTTTTAAGGACATTTTGTGACAAAAAAATTATTTAAATACAATATTTCGGTGAAAAATTAACTTAGAATAATTTTTTCAAATGTTCTCTTTGTGAAAAATGCTTCTATTATAATAATATTTTACCTGTCTATAGCTCAGACCTCTGTACAGAGGCTCAACTAGAATTTTTGAAATATATAAGTTATAAGTGGGTTTATCCATATTTTACGACAACAGAGGGGAGCAATTTTAAGAAAAAAACGCCAATAATTATTTAAATTGGTGGTAACTCTGAAAATAATGTGAATTTTTTAAAAATCATAGTTGAGCCTCTGTAGAGGGGTCTGAGCTATATACAGGCAAAATATTATTATAATAGAAGCATGTTCCACAAAAGGAGAACATTTTGAAAAAAGATTATTCTAAGTTAATTTTTTGCCAAAATATTGTATTTAAATATTTTTTTTTGTCAAAATGTGCTTAAAACAATTTTATATATGTATTCTAATCTAAGTGACACTAAATATCATGACAATTATCCATTTATGCGCTTTTTTAAAATCATGGTTCCGAATGTAGTTGGATACCTTAAAGTACGACGCTAATATAACTGTCTCGTACTCATCCTTGTCATTCTATTCTCATTTTTAACACTTTTTTAAGTTACTGAGTTTTGTTGAGACAGTTGATTCACCAATTAATAGGAACTGACTCCAGTTAATCAAATAAAACCAACCCACCGACCTATTAGATCAATATGCATCGTTTTGTAGTATTAACTAACTAAACTAAAACAATTTTAGAAACAACTTTTAAGAATTTATTTATAGTTGACAAAAAATTCACGTACAATACAATCACACTAAAGTCGTATTTTTATTGGAATTTATAAAGGTTTGAATTTTTCTCATCAGTTTATACTAATTTTATAATGAATATATAAAAAAAATTAATGGAATTAAATAAAAATAAAGGCAAATCGAAAAATATCGTATGCAAATTTGGAGATTTCTGTGGTCCTCCTTTTAATTTCTAAAACAAATTATTAACAAACGAAATGCACAAATGTTTTGTTAAGAAAGCAATACGCCCTCATTTGCCTTACGAGGAAGTAATTTCGTAAGAATGTATTGTCTACGGGCTTAAAACAATAATTTAATAAGCAATATAATTCCGGAAATCCTTTCTTGCAGATCACATTTACCCTTCTTTTCGATACCCAAAATTGAAATCAATCTCAGTGACGTTATTCTTTAGAGGAGAGAGATACGATTATACCAAACAAAATGCAGTTGCATGAGAAGGTTAACCCTTGAGCCATTACAAACGTGCTCAACGCGTTCATCTCAATTATCCGTCAACGTCACGGACGCTTCCATCTGGATTTTGCACCGCTTCAAACTTTGCAAACGCGTGTAACGCATTTTAAAGTAGTTGTCTCTTTTATTGACCTGGGAGTGGTCACACATGGAACAGACACCCGAGGCTCATGAAATCTTTAATTCTGTGGAAAAACTGTTTAGTTTGATACCAATGACCTTGGCAGTATCCTCCTGTATAACAGTCTTCATGGGAACTAAAATGTATTTGTCACATAATCCCTCTTTTATGGGAGCAGCAAACTTTTTCTTACAATCTTAAGATGCTTAGGTTACTGAGTTTCAGTGCGACCACTTTGTTCCAAAATATTTTCTATGAACTGGCTACATTTTCCCCGTGAATCACTTAGTAGTTTTGATTAATGTGTTGTACAATTCACTATGGTTTATAAATCTCAATGAAAAGAATATAATGAAAGAAATTGCAATCTTTATTGGATGAAGTTTAAACCAATCAAGCAAGATAAGAGTTGATGAAATAATGGATATTAATCATCATAATGAAATTTAATTTGAGAAAATTGATGAACTTGAAACGTTTGACTTGAATGGAAAGTTTTCAAATGCTACATAAAAAACTCCATCAAGAAAGATATAAAGCCACTAGTGTACCACAAAACACACTGTACCCTGTCAAAAAGTCCAACGCAAGAAAAAGTTCAACATGCTATTTATCGATCATGAAAGGACAATAAAACTACAATAACTTGAACAAAGTATGACAGTTTTACCTGCAAACATCATTCCTGTGATGTTAACGAAAATTGTCTGTGGTTTGCGTCCTTTTTTACTGCGCATGGTTTGAACACGTGTCAAGCTCTTATGATTTAGTTTCAGATGCGATATAACGAACTTACCATTTTTTCCAGAGCGACTTCTTTATTCGAACGAAAATGAACAACAACACACACAGAAAAAAATACACGAAAAGGGGATTGCTCTATTTCCCCCTGCCAGAAGGCGCGGTGACCAGGGATGACGTAATGAGTACGTAACAATTACAAACCCGAACATTTGGAACATGATAGTGCACAGTTTGATTGAATTTATTCTCAAATTTTTAAAGAGAAATTGAACAATTCTTACAACTAGGTAAATATATTTTTTCTTAGTTAAATTATTCAATGGAATTACGATTTAACCATGTGCACACACAAAAATAAATAAATAAATAGTGGTAAAAAATTGTTTGAGACGCCTCAGTCACCCCGCGCGACCACAAACGTTGGCATAGAGTGCACGTCACCTCACTGATAAATAAATGTGAAGCACTAGACTGAATGATAGGGATTCGAATGCAATACTTCAAAAGAATTAGTACTTCATGTTTAGGTGTGAAATGGTGTTCCGCTTCTGGCTTTCGAAAGCTAAAAAGGCGAGTGAGATATCAAGTAATAATGAAAGTGATTATTTGGATATTTTTGATGATAAAAGTGATGATAGTGACAATAAGAATCATTTTCTACTATGAATTTTTCTACTATGACTGAGCATAATTTGCAATAAAAATATTTGTCTTAAAAAACCACCACTGATATTACCTCGGTATAAGTATATATATATATATATATATAGTATAATAAAATAAAATAAGAAATCAAGTGAAAAAGTTTTACAGCCTACAAAGCCTATGAAGAAAGACATTGGAGTTCAAGATTCACATCAAATGTAAACACAAAAAGAGTCTTTGGACTAAACTGGTGACCTATTATCATTTCTAGAGCTGTCACTGAATTAGCCCAGCGATTTTAGGTTAGGCAATGCTTAATGGATCCACCTTCCCCGTAAAGCAGAAATTTTTTGACATAATAGAGAGAAAGAAAAAAGGTCTAGTATTGCGTTTATTTCCCAGCTATCCCTCTCAAGAAGAAACCCTGAGATGCAAATTAGAGTATATAAAGTTAGAGTTTAATAATCGTAGGTCAGAAGGAGAGTATCATCTGAATGCAGCGTTACTAAGATGAGAATTAGAATTTACGCATCTTGACTAAACGATGTATTTTGACTACTAGACTAAATTAGTGGATCAAGAACTAATAGGTTAGGATTGATTAAAGCTAAACTAATCTGATTACGTGCACTTATTCACTTAATGTAGTTGTTTTCTTTATATCACTCCTAGGGCTTCCTTTTGTAGATTACTTTGTTGTTGAATACTATAACTGAATAATAATAAATTAGATTTTTATCATGGAGAGTCTTGGTCATGCATCGTTCCCTCCCATCGCTTTAGGTAGACAAGATAATGAGAAAGCGACTTCAGGGGAAAGTCCATTACAAAGTTATTAATATCTTTAGAAATTGGTTTTTTGGTAGCATTGTTATTATTAGAGATTACATTAATCTAAAACTAGTACCTTTGTGACATCATTTCTCTAAGAGTGGTATCTTTAACAATATCTGAATTACCTGTAACCCCATGCTTGTGATGGTCGTTTATAAAATCAGAAAAAATAATTATTACACTTACAAACAATATTATTATTATTTTGCAAATCAATAATATTATTGTAATTAAAAATTGAGCTACCTGCTTTTTTATTATATTTTAAAGCCTTCTTAATGTAAACTTTATTTATAGGTAGGTACATACTTATTAAATATTTTTGTGAAAGTAATTTTAGTATAAGATTTATTCATGAATAGTATGGTACAATGCACAGTAGAACTGTTTACTAAATCTACAATATTAAATTTATAAATGAGAAAATTAATAATATCCTTAAAATATGTAAGGCATGGCAGTCTTGAAAATCATTCTTTTTGAGGTTATCTATAATTTACCTAATTTCCTTCTTATTCAGACCAAACAAAAATGTTTAATTTTTTAATGTTAAAAGACTTTTCAAAGTTGCTACATAAATCTTTAATTTTAGAAACTATCTGTACTGGAAACTTACAAGTTCTTTTCTTCCAATTTCCTCATTTTATTCGTTTAATTTTAGATACATTATCACTATTATAAAAATAATCAGTGTTATCAGATGTTGAATGCTAAGTAGGACATATTTTCCAAAGTGAATGGTATTCAAACCGTAAGGATGTATTGTGTTATAATATTTTATGAAGTGGTTTTCCCACCATAATCTGATTTTAACATGTGGGGCTATTTGAGGATGTAAATCTCAATACCATCAAATCCATGTAGATGAAAGTGCCTAAGTTCAATTTTATTAATATTGTTATTATGCTTGTAATTTTTGATATTTGATCTAAGTAGGTTAATACGAATATTGATATTATTACATGTTTGGCTAATATATTTGAAATTACATATTTTACAGGTTAACATATAAATGCAATTGAAGGTTTTATATAAGAAAAAATTGGATGTATTATCATATTGCTCTATGTTTAACATTGGACATATTTTACATCTACTATTATTGCATTTATTATAATGAAAATAATTTATATGTTGACATTTTTTTCATAATGCCAAAATAGTAATTTTTATTGTGGAAATTAGTTTGATTATGTAAGTTTAAGCAATAGGAATATATCTATGATTATGTTTATTCTGAGAGTTATACTGGTATCATAATTATAAATATTGTTATGCCTAATAAAATCTGAATTCCAGAAAGTTCTAGTCTTGTAGGAGTTTGCCTTTTCACTACTAGTATTAACTACTGTAAAATTCGAACCACCAGTCTTATGATTCATTGTAATTCCTTATTCAAAATAAATATAACACAAATCAAAAACTCAAACCAAAACAACTGTTATCAAAAGTCACTAATAAAATGGAACAAAAATATTCCAATGTATAGAACTGATACAGTATATCAAAAACTAAAACTATACCTAAAACATGAAAGAGCATCCAAATCAAGAAATCTATCCAGTACAAGAACTGATATCCAAAGAATATCTAACACACAAATTATGGTACCTATTTTTAGCTTATTAATTTTATGTTTCAATATTGCACAAAAAATTTCCATACATTTTAAAGGTAAGCGTAAAAAGATTTGTAAGTTTCATTTTTTATAATACGCATTTTATCTACAAAAATATAAAAATAATTGAGATCGTTAAACTTCTAGCGAATTTGATTATTTTATTAACTCAGCATAGGAAGACTCTTCAAAAGTAGTTAATGCATATTATGTTCAATGCGCCTAATATATATATTTAACACAGCATATTACAATCCAATATGGGATGGAGGAACATTTCGCGTTCCATTTCCTAAAGATGTCAAATTTTCTTTTTTTTTTCTTTCTTTCTTCTTACAATCCACAATAATTTTTTCTGCCATATTAAATTCATGTTGAAAGTGGCTACACAAAAGAGAAAGTAATTTTAGCGTGAAGATGACATCAAGTACAAGTAACTCAAATTAGCCAGACATAATTAAACCTAATTAAGTTAACTCATTTTTATATAATAATACTACCGCTATATATAAGAATTAACTCCCAAAAAACTACATAACGGTGGAGTTTTCCGCTTAAAGAATGACTGTGACAATCGTGTGCTCTCGAAAATTTTATACGTCAACAATAGTATAGTGGTAAAAAATTTTTATTGTTATATTTATACTTCAAAATTTTTATCAATGTTTTAAATATGTATCAAGTATTCTATTGAAATATTTCGGAACACAAGAACTTGCTAATTTTATAGGACATTTAAATATTAATAAATACTTAGTGATCAAATTAAAAAAATAAATCGAAACCAATTAATTTTATGTATTTTTGTTTTATTTTGTATATTATAAAATTTAAATACTTTCATACTTTAACACTTATAATGAGCAATTTTTTATGATATTAGCTTTGTTTGCAATCAAATTCTTTGTGAATATTGATCTATTTACATCGCACTTAAAATCAATACAAAGGACTTTATGATTTTGAGTCATAGGATATTGACAAAGAACTTCGTGATTTTCAATCAAAGAATATTGACAAAAGATCTCGTGATTTTCAGTCAATGTTACATGACAGGGATGAACCTGCACTGAAATCAATTTTCAAAATTTCTCACAACGCAAGCACTTTAAACACCGCAGACATAACGTAACCAGCCCCTTTATGAGTCTTAGTCGTAAACAGCACTTGGACATTCACCTTGCAGTGGTCTCCACCATAGGTCCCATTTTCTGTAGGAGAAATGTCCCTATGTTAAAAGGCAAGTCACCATTTGACTTCCCTTTATCCAGACAACAGAGAAATGACAGGCGCGGTTCCCACGCCAATCTCCGGCTTCAAAGTCCACCGTGTGAGGGGTGACTGGGACCAATAGCCGAATAGTAATCCCGGCTACATCCAAACAGAAATGATTCTGCCTCACGTGTAGCTTTTTGGCGCCGTTTTGGTGAAAAGTTTCTGAAATTTCTTTTATGTTTTATTTTATAACCCATACATTTAAGATTCCAAAAACACTCTATTTTTGTTTCTACGATATCTAGAAGCAAATTTATAGCATAATTAGTAAACCGGAAACGGAGTTTACAAAACCGGAAGTAGATCCCTACACAAAATATTTTTAAGTTATTGAATTGAAGTTTTCAAAACATGTTTTATTTAGTTCTATATGTGTTATGAATCAAAATCTAATCTCTATGTTTATATTTATGTAGTTTATTGCTTTTTTATGAAAAAAAAGTCATTAATATTTTAAAAAATCATGTTTTTGCATATAATTTGGCATATTTAAAAAACTTTCAAAAGTATTATAATTTTTTTAATTTCTAACACATATAAAGATGTTATACACGTACTGTATGAATATTATTTGAATACATTTAATAGAATTTCGTGTAACTGCAATTTTTCATCAAAATTTCACTAAAAACGACAATTGTTATTGTCTATAAAACTCTCCAGAAAACATCAAAAAGGTTAAAAAAGTCCAAATTAGTTAAGCATGAATCTATATATATCTTGACCTATAAATATGGCGAGTTTAAAAATGTACAGTTAGTAGAACATTTTTTATAGTGTATTAAAATCTTTAAATGCATTTTCTGAGAAACTATGTTTTTCAATTTCTTGCTTCACGGTAAAGTTCTAATACAAAATTTCTTTTTAAGATATTGAATTAAAATTTTCCGAAAATATTTTATTTAGCTTTATCTCATGTCTAGACTATAATTTAATCTCTGTGTATATATTTATGTAATTTTATTGCACTTTTTGTGAGAAAATAACAGTTTTTTGTAGAAAACTGAGTTCTTACATAAAAAATGACATATTTCAAAAACTTTCAAAAGTGTTACAAATCTGATAGCTCTAAACACAGATAATGATGTTATTTATGTACGGTATAGATATTATTTAAATATATTAATTTGAATATTCAATACAAGCCTTACTGTAACTGCATTTTTTCGCTAAAATTTCTATTTCCAATATATCCAAAAAAATTTTAATTTTGTGGAAATTGTACTTGAATTCCTAGTTTTAAGCCCTATTTCAAATAAGAAAGTGTTTATTTAGTTGAAAATCAATATATTTCACAAAAATGTGCTCGAAGGTAGTCACATACCTTAAGAGGATTTGGTACCCCAAAAATAACCGACCTTTCGTTTTTTATTTTTATTTAATCTTATTCTTTGCATTATTATCTTTCAATTGACATATCATTTGTGCAAGTCGGAAAGTTAGAAGTTGAAGAAAACTTCATTTGAAAACAAACTAGGCAATTCGGCCACGCCCCCTTTTTAGAAAAAAAAGCTAAAAAAGCGTTATGATAAAAAATCTATTTTATAAAGAGAAATAATAACTATAAAAAAGAATGTGTAATATATAAAGCAGAATATTTTCGAGGCAATACAATAATGTAATTTTTGTTCTTTGTGAAATGTGTGCATGTAAAATTTTTGAATTAAGGCATTTTATATTAATAATTTCATAATTTCATTTCTTATATCTGATATATTTTTCATACAAATGTAATACTTCAATATATGTGAAGAAAAAGCTAAACTTTCTGTCGTGACAGAAAAACATTTTTAACATTTTTCTTGAATTTTCTTGTGCAATTAATACCTTCTTAAAATTGATCATTAATAAAAATGTATCAGTTGAAAAATACGAAAATGCAATTATTTTCAAGAAAAATATATAACTAATATATTAAAGTTGCATTTTAAGTTTATTTAAGCTTATTAAATTTTTTTTTCCAAATTATAAACTTTAAAGTGATTTTTCTCAGTTTGTATTTTTCTCTCTTGGAACATTAGTGCATTCAAAACTCCTCCTTCCACAACTATTTACCAATTCATTCTTTTGCTGTGTGTTGTATATAAAGCATGTAACAAAATTAGGGATCCATTTTGCTGTAAACTGAATACTTTTTTAAAAAAAAAAAATTAAAATGTAAGAGATACTGGCTTTTTCGTTGATTTTTAGCATGTATATCAAAATTTTTTTTCTCAAAAATTAATTAAGTTATTGTAAAATCGATTCCTAAAGTTGCTTATAACATCTGTATAAGAATATTACAAAAAATATTTCAGATTAAAAAATTAATAATTACGGAAGGAGTAAAATTTTAAAATTTTCGAAATTTTCTTCAAAAAATTCAAATTTTTAAATTTGTGCGAATAATATGTGAAAAATTTCATTTCGTATCATTTTCTGGAATAGAAACACTATATAAAATGTTAAAATATAATTTTTAAATATATAAAGAAAGAAAGTAGCTCAAAGTGTACCAAGTCCTCTTAACTAGACACCCAAATGGGATTTCTTTCGTCTCAGTCGTGTTAGGCATGCATGACGTAGCTGCAGACCAGTAGGTCGGTGGATCAAATAAACACCCCCTGCCGAGGTCAACAGCTTGTCGCTGAAGCTAAAATGAAATATTGGTGGTCTTATGATATTCATTAAAAGTGTTTGGATACTGTAACCCCTAACTTCACTTAAAAACTGTTCAGTAGAAGTAACTCATAATTTATCTCAGAATTTTTAGCTGAAAACAAATAATTTGGACGCCATCTATCACACTTACCGAATAAATTCAAATAGAGAAGGCGCAAACATTTTAAGAGTAGGTAATTTTTTATATAAGGCAGTCATTAACACTTAAGTCTTTCATCCATTGCACTGCAAACCTCATAATAAAATGTTACTGTTCTAAATTTTTCTTTATGGTATTGTAACGAATTTTGTGTAAATAGTGTAAATAATTTGTATTTGGATGTGTAATGCATTTAAATTACTGTATGTTATATTTATTTTATGTTAAAATAGTAATATACACAAGCAATGCCGTTCCTTACTCTGTAGTGGCGATTCCAAGAGAACTTGGCGAAATCTTTGAGATAGAGCCAATTTGGCATCATTTTTGGCGACCGAGTTGGTGGCCAATTTGACATTTTTGGCGACCGAGTTGGTGACCATTTTGGCGATATTGGGGACCATGTTGACCTAGTTCAGGACCTTCTGGATTCTTCTAGAAATTTGCGGAGAGATCCACTAATTTACCGCTCTATGACGCATGCGGATTTTTTTCTGGAAGTTTCCGCCGGGTCTATAAATAAGCGGTGCTCGCTGCAGCGAGTCAGTCTCGTTTCAACCAGTGATTAGTGAGCATTGTTTTGATTACCGATTAGCTTGGCTGTGCTTGTGAAAGAACTCTTATTTTTTCTTTGTTACTGTTTTAACAACCTAAAATGAAATTTTTTAAAATTTCCCAAAAAGGGGGTTACAAAAAATTCACAAAAACTTTGTGCAAAATTTTCAAATTTTATAAAAAATAATTTAAAATTATAATAAATAATTAATAAAAAAAATTATAAAAATTAATTTATATAAATTATAAAAAATTTTAAATTCAATTATAATAATTATTTAAAATTTTTTTTAAAATTTTAAAAAAATTTTTTTAAAAAAAATTAAATTTTTTTTTAAAAATTTTTTAAATATTTTAGAAAATAAATAAAAATTTTTATTTAAAATTTTTAAAAAATTTTTAAAAATTTTAAAATTTATTTTTAAAAGGGGGGCCCTTTTTTAAATTAATTTAATTTTAAAAATTAAATTTTTAAAAAAATTTAAAATTTTTAATTTTTAAATTTAAAAAATAAACAAAATTTATAAAAATTTTTTAAATTTTTTTAAAATTTTTTTTTAAAAATTAGCGCCTTAATTTTTCCTTTTTTTTTTTTCCTTGGCTGGTTTTTGGGAAAATTTTTTCGGGTTTTTTTTAAAATTTTAAAAAATTTAACAAAATTTAAAAAATATAAAAATTAAAAAAATTTTTTTTAGTAAATTTATAAATATTTTTTTTAAATTATTATTTTAAAAATATAAATTTTTTAATATTATTATATATATATATATATATATATATAATATATATATATATATTTATATATATATATATATATATATATATATATATATATATATATATATATAAACTTTTCAACTTTTTTTTTTTTTTGTTTTCAAAAGGGGTTATAAAATTTCCATTTTTTTAATTCAGGCAGCTTTAGAAATCTAATGGTTTCAGTTTTGTCAAAAAACTTTTGTATCTACATTTTTTGTCTGGTGAATTCCCAAATTTTTTCCCGCTTTAGCACTGTAGGGTTTTTGACTTTTACTTTTATTTTTATTTTTATATTATATATATATATATATATAATACTAAACTACACTCCGAGATGATGTATATCCATAAACGTCATAAAATAAATGTAGCAATGTTGATTGTTAAGATTCCCTTTCGCAAAAGCGGATTTTGAGATGCATATGAATCTAAATTAATATATCGTACATATAAAACTGCATTTAGTATACTGATCAATAAATTTAAAAGTATTAAAAGTAAGGAAAAAAATATTCTACAAAAGGAGAAAATATTATTATAAACTATCCATGAAAGTATTATATAACAAAAATGTTACAATTCTAAAAATAAAATTAAATGCCATTTAGATTATAATGAAATTCCTTTCACTAAAATATAGAGAAATAACGGAGATCAAAGTCTGCATTTAAATTAACAAAAGTTCATAGAGAAATTTGTATTTACTGAAGACAAAGCTTATTATCAGTTAATGCATTCTGTTATTTTAAGCTTTTAAATTTGATTATTTTTTAGAAAAATATTCTTGCTGAATATATTTAAATATTTTTTTTCAATATTTGAAGGCTTTATATTTATATTGTCTCCATGTATGAAACAGATGCTTTCAAAAAAAAAATGTTACACCATATCACTTCAAGCTGGTGTCTCCCACTCCCCAAAACTATATAAAAAGCTATTTATTGAACATACTAAAGAAATACTAATATGCTTGTCTACGAAAACATCGCTATTATTGTTGTTTTGTAATTAATTAGTAAGAAAATATATATAGCTATTGCAAAAATTAACTCTTCATGAACACGAAATGGATAATGTTTTTTACCGATTTTTAATATTTTTTGAAGCTTATTTCTTATTGTTTTACTTCTCTTGACATTTAACAATGTAAAACAAATTCAAATAAATGTCTGTGTCTTGTTATGTCTCATAAAAATTTATATAAAAATCATAAAAAAGAAATATGATTTTTTCTCTTGTTTAAAAGATTTTACTGTCTGCGTTTTATATACGTAATTTTGCAAAGTATTATTTAGAAGTTCCACACATTTCAGAATGTAAGTGACTAATTTAATTAAAATAAAATAAGTATGAGTGATTAAACCTCTTAATTACGCAAAACTGCGTATATGTGTAATTTTAATATGCTGTTTAAAATTTGCGTGAGGGGAAAAGCAGCCAATGACTTCAATTGTTTTAATAACAGCAGGTTTATTAATGGACAAAAGACAAGCAAATGAATACACGAAGACAAATTTACGTATATACACAAAGAATTATTACAGCAGATTATTTACAGAGTTCCAGAAACGGCTCTCTAGCTCAGTTCCTCTAGCAGGAACTCAGATATGTAAAGCCCTTCTGTCTTGTCACGCACAACGCACAAGCTGACTCTGTTCTCGACTGGCATGACCTTCGTCTCGTCATGGAAATTTCCAGAGGGTTCAATTCTAGAGACTTTACAAGAGTTCCTTAGCTGTATCATTCTTCTACAAATTTGTCACCAATTTTCTGATCCATGCCACAACTTCTAAAGTTGACATCATCTTATTTTTCTAGTTAATGCTGGGAAGTGAGTGAACTTTTCCTGTAAAACCTAATTTTCCTACAAGTAGTGCAGAAAAACCACATACATGGCGTGTTTCAATACTGTACTTGCCATACAAAACCGGTTTGAATATAAAAGTTTAAAATATATAGTTAAAATTTTGGAATCATTAAAGAGATGGATGATTCAATGTTATATTACAATGCAAAAATAAAGAGGACTTCTTACAAAATAGTGGGGTTTAACGAGTTTCGTGGCTATCCAATTCTTTCTGCTTATAATACTGAGTGAAATCTATTAGAATACAAGGAACAGAAATACATACACACACACACACACATATGTACACACACACACACATATATATATGTTTGTGTGTGTGTGTGTGTTCGCTAATGCCACCTCATCGACGGTGCCAGATCAAGGCCTACGAAATTCATTAAAGTAAAAGACTAAAAAGAAACTAGTAAAAGGCTAATGAAAAAATTAAGTAACAATAATATGGTACAATGAAAGGTATAAAATATTTCTGTTTAAATCAAAGAACAATAAACCAGTTATTGCCAGATTCTGTGATCAAAATAAAAGTACAAAGTTTGAAATAGAAAGACCTATTAGCAGCAAAATTGGAACTCACACACATAAAAGGTTTTTAAATTAATGATAATCTAATATTACGAAAAACTAAACATATATTAATAATATATATCAAGCATATATTTTATGTAATCTCTCTCCTATACTACAATACCAATATACAAATAACTATTTTGTCAGTATTATTTTACAATCTATAGTGTCGCTATCGATACGCATTGAAAAGTGTATTTTAAAAATAAAGAGTCCAATGGAATATATTTACTTTATATTTATTAATAACATCAGCCTTTTTTTTTATCAAGAAAGAATAATTTAATTTATACAATTTAGGATTTTTTAATAAAGATTACTTTTTGTAAGTTTAAGTATATTTCTTTTAAATACCCAATTATATATAAACATATTACATGGTGGTGCTACTAGCAATTGCTTAGCAAATTTATATTTATATTTTAGTGATTAAAATCATATAGAGTTATGTTAGAATTATTTGTTTGTTAAATGCATCATTTTATTGATAATTAATAGTTTTCGACAAAAATAGTGAATTTCAGCCTAGTTTAGCATATTATCCAACATATTTGAAATTCCTAAGCTTAAAAGTGTACCTAAGTGAAGATGAATATTTTGATGGTGACTTATAAATTAAGTAATATATTTATAATAAGATACATGTAATTTTCACATTACTAACACACGCGTTCAGCATTTCACACATCCATATTTAAATTTATAAATTTATGTATCTAAATTAATCATATAGTATAATGATGATGTGTAGTTCATAACTATCCAAACTAAATTTGAAAAAAAGAGAAATGATTCATATTTTACATGTAATATGAATGCTGCTTTAATTTTTTAGGAACACACATTTCGTTAGAATAATTATATTTAAATGTAAATTGAGAAAACACACACACACACAGATTTTTCTCTTCTATTACTTTCCTACTACATAGCAGCCCAATTTTCATACCAAATCATGTAATTTTTATGTGTAATGTATTATGTTATCTTAACTACCATTTAAATTACATTTTCTCTGATGCTGTGATATGAAAACTGCAGCATTTTTTTTAATTAAAAATATTTCTCTTTTCGTAATTAATAAATTCATCTCTTGAATAAAATTTAGTCTGCAGATCTGAATTGACTATATTTTTGTTTGGATGTCAATTTAAATAATACTTCAGACCTTATGGAGTAATATACTTCTTTTTTTAATTTAAAACTTAATCGGCTTTTTTTTTAGTCTTTGTTTCTTTTTAAATTGTTTTTATTTTATAAAGATATATTCGAACTTTTCTGCACAGTAAAACAGAGCAAAAATCAGGGTGATTTATAGCATTTTTTTATCGCTCATTTCAGTTCAAACCCTGAACAAGCTCATTAAAGCCTAGTTTCCATATCAGATTTAAATTCATTTTTGCTTTTTTCCCTACTGGATTTCCCATTTATATGAGAAAACCTGTGGGGAATTAAATGTGTTCTTTTCATAACCATTATTCTGAAAACAGAGTAGTTAATATCAATCTGACTTTGTATTGAAGTTTGTAATTCAGATTATCCAGAACAAATTCGAATGAAACTTCAAATATGCGTTACGTTAATCATGAAACCAAGATGTGGATTGAAAGGAAAATAAGAGTGCCAAATTATTTTAAGTCAATTTATTTGTTACCCTCATTTATGCTCGAGTGCCTGCATTGTCAGTCAACAGCATGTTGAAAATTTACACCACGTTTTAAGGAACTCGCAGCACTTTTTGAAGACGAAAAAATCGTGGCGAAAGGTGCTGCCTTTCAACCCTACTTCTTATTTACTTATCTTTGATGCATGTGAACTCCACAGCCTAAAATCACAATGTACAGATCCGGTAATCTCAGTATCTTGTAACACGAGAAAAACTCTAGATGACACCTAAATCAGAGAAGTTTGAAGAAGATCAGTTTTTGCGAATATCGCTTATGACCATTTGCTCCATCTGACATTAACACATCAGTGTCCAAACAGCCACTTCGTCTTAATCCTAACAACCTATTCTTGCAGTAGTTTTTCTCGTATTGTTCACTTGTAACTGTACACCTAACAAAATTCTTTAATATAACTACGTTGAAGAAATAGGAACCTGAAATGAAAGCTGTAGTAAATGTACAACAAGCTGTAGTATATGGTGTCATAAGTTACTATCCATCAGTGTAAAATCATAAGTTCAACAGTTGAAAAAGTATATGGCATAGATTGTTCTATCTGTTTTTAAGATTGAAAACAGATGCCAAGGAATCACGTTAGACTAAGTCTTTAGAAGTTTCAATAGCCAAAAAAGGGAATATGGATGGGCTAGTTCGTAAGAAAATGACGACTGTTAGTTCTATCTTCAGTAAAAGTAAAATGGCAATGTAAGGCTTTATTCATGCTATGGACTAAGTGTGGGGAAGGCCCAACTCGCATAAACATTATTGTTGAAAAACATGCCAGGGTTTCCTAGCATAAATAAAGGATTAAGGCAATAGGGATACACATATTATTAGTCAGTAATGCCACATGTCACTGGATCAGCAACACTACAACTTTCGAAAAAATATGAGCCTAGAAATATGTGGTCATAAAACCACACTGTAACATTAGATACGAAGAATATAATGAAATTTGCCGAAACCCATGAGGGTTTTTTGCACAGCCCCAACAAGAAAATTGTTAGTGTTAACCATTCTATCCAAATAGAAGTGACCCTAATCCATCCATTTTCAATAGCCATGTAATATGAAATTTTCTGCAATGTGCCACAGACTAGCACTGCTATGAAACGTGACATAATGTCTTCCTTCACTTCGGTAGAGACAGCATTCTCTACAAGTGCCGCATCAGACTTCCGTTCTCTTCCTGTAAGAACGGCCAATAATCCAATTGCTTAAAGTTTCATAATCCTATTTTTAGTCCTGATTAATGAGTGGGTATTTTTCATTGCTGTTTCAAAGAATGGATTTTTTTAAAAATTACGTAGCCAAATTACTGTTTTGGCAAAATAGTTTCACTAACTAAACACGCTTATGCATAGTTATAGTCATTTTCTTTATCATTGGAAAAAGTTATCAAGTGTATTTATTTGAACATGTATGTCTTTGACTCACTAATAGCACACACACACAGCTATTTAGTTCGTATATTTCTGTGAAAACACACTGTTATTATAGTTACAACATTTATATATTCCGGTATTTTACCTAGTAGAGCAACATCTATAGGGGTAGTTTTTAGAACTAACTTTTTGTATCAAATAAAATTTCCATAAACTTATTTCATAATGAGATTATTTAGGAATACATTACCCAAATAAGCTCTCTGTTCCTATGTATACATTCCCAATGTTTTAGAAAATTCCAAGGAATGGTTTTTGCAGAAGGCTGCCCTGAAATTTCAAATTTAACTGTGGACGCGATATATTAGTTTGAATGCTTTTAAAGGTATTGGAATCAGCAAAAATAAATAAATAAAAATTATAATTTCTAAACCGATTTATTTGCTTATAAAAATGTTTTTGGAAATATTTTTAAAATTTTATAATTTTAAAAATAAACCATTATAATAGACTTAAAATTATTTTAAAAATTGGAAATGTAATTTATTTTTGAAAAATATTTCAAATTTTTTTTCTTTCAGATGTGTTTTGTTGTATTTAAGTAAATGTAATGATCTAGGTTTTAGAGGATTTATTGTAGTAAAATTTCCAGGGATTTAACGTTACGTTAAAGAAACACAAAAATTCCAAACGAGTGGTAGATAGAAGTCTTAAGTAGCCTAGAAGTTATGGACATTATTCATGAGTTAAAAATTTGTCATATTAATGAATTAATTGTTTTTGTCCTAAAAGTCTTGGAGCTGTTGTTTTTTTAATTTAAAATAAAAAGGCTAATATAAGTATAAAATTGATGCAATTTCCTTACATTTACAGATATTTCACTTTTTACTTCTTTTTTGTAATACCCCAAACAGGTGATAAATGTTTTTTGAATTTCAAACCACTGATTGCAAAAATGATCAGATAAAGATAAACAAAAGTCGTTAGCAATGATTTTAGAATAGAATTAAATTAAAACAAAATTACCTTAATAATGAGAGTTGATAAAAATCTTACAGTGTTATGTTTATCTTATAACCTTACATATAAACAATTTTCACTTTTCTTCATGTTTTATTAAATTTTCAACTAAAAACAGCACACAGATAAAAAGAAATTCATTTTTTCTTCATTAATATTTGGTTTTCATTCAGATCATTAAGAATAATTATTATTTAAAGCATTCATAACAAAGCAGATGCAAACAGTAATGTTATTATATTATATCATGTATAAAATGAAATTTCCTTAATATATAAGAAAACACTCATCAAGAAATTTTAAAATTTAATAAGTGTCTATTTCGTTTAAGAAAAATATCTTTTTCAAAAGTATACTTCATTTTCATAACACACATTAATGCTTCAAAATTTTCTAGAATTTATGACATCAATTATTTGGGTTAATGTTATAATAGTATAACAGTTTTCAATTCAAATATTATTTTTATCAAAAGGTTATTTATCGTTAAAGTACTTGTCGTAAGACTTAACTCCTTATTACATTATATTTCTTTCAAAATTCATAAACTTTTCTATGCAGTTGACCCTAAATTCAATATGTGTCTTAGTAAAAATATATATATGAATCTAGTTGTGAGTATAAGAGAAAACACAAACAGAAAAAAAAAGCATTAGCAAAAAAAGAAATTTCTTTTTTATAAATAAACAGTATATCCGCAGAGAAATGTTGCCACATAAAGCCATAAACTTATTGAAGTAACAAAAAAGTTATTTATTTGTAACTTTATAAATCAACTGCATCAGCTTCAGCCGCCGGTCGTATTGGATTTGAACCAATGCATCAAATTTTACAAAATGTATTGAAGCTGTTATTAGTTGTGACTTTGTCAATTCTGACTTTAAGCGGACCAGTTCTGTTCAAAAATCCCTAGATACATTAAAAAGAAATGGATATAAAGAGGCAATTTTGTAAAAGGAAGACAATCTAGTAAATAATGTGTACTTTTCTATATTTCATAAATTATACAATGTAGACACACAATTCTGAGTTTGAAACAGTTTATATAGAATCCATCTTAAATGTATTTCCCATGAGAAATTCTTTCATCTTGTAAATAGAAATTTTTCGTATATATGCTCCATATATCAATAACTACTAAAGGCAAAGCTCAGAATTATTACAGGCTTAAAACTGCCACTGTTTTTCCATATACATCTTGCAAATTATTGAGATTTTATTGAAATTCAAATGTTTTGAAATGATTTGAATATGAATCGAATGATAGCTCAAAAAGATAGCATAGAATTTTAAATCATAACCTTTAATTGAATAGTATTTAATCTCTCGTTTAAATATCTCAATATATCGAAGTAGTTTATGGCCATCATTTTGAAGCAAACCATCATTGTACTATGAATATGCTATATACACACTATTTATCAAAAAAAAAAACGAATTACCTAGAACGAGTTGTCCGATACAGATGCAAATTAGTAGGTAGAAAGAAAGATTATGTTTAAAAGAAATTGATCAAAATTTCAGAAAAATTTAATGGTTTATTTCAGAGTTACATAGTTACAAAGTAACAAGCTTAATAAGGTATTGACCCACCTTTAGCCGGGATGCAAACTACCATACGACGTGTTACAGAGTGAAAAAGCACCCTGATGGTCTCCTGTCGTATTTCTTGCCAAATTTTCTCCAATTGTCAGGCCAGGTCATCAACATTTCCTGGTAGATGCAGTCCCCTTCCCATAGTATCCCAGACATGCTTGATTGGAGAGAGATCTGGCTGTCAAGGAAGTACTTGACAAGCTGTAGAACAGCTTATAGCAACACAAGCCGTATGTGGTGTGGCATTATCTTGCTAAAAAATAAGGCCAGGGTTTTGCAAAAGGAACGGTAACAAAACAGTTCGCAGAATATCGTCGACGTACCACTGTGCAGTAAGTGTGCCTCTAATGATGACCTGTCAAAAGGCTGATAAGAGAAATGGCACCCCAGACCATTAATCCTTGTCGAGGGCCTGTGTGGCTTGCATTAGAGAAAGTAGGATTGGCATGCTGCCCTGGGTGCCTCCAGACACGTCTTCGATGATCGTCAGGACAAAGTTGGAAGCGGGGTTCGTTGCTAAACACTATACGTCCCTAGTCAGCATGATTCTAACCTGAGCGACCCAAGGACCACTGTAATTTGGTTCGACAGTGTGCAGGTGTGAGTGGCAAGTGGCGTAATTTTTGGTACGAGCGTAAATTTCGCTCTATCAGTCGTCTGTGAATGGTCATGGTGGACATTCTTGTGCGAGTCACACGTCTGATGGTTGATAACAACGAATCAGGTGCTGTGATAGCTGATCTGACAATCAATCTGTCCTCCCGATATGCTGTGGCCCTAGGTCGATCGTTACTATCATGACTCTGAAATCTGTCCTTGTCCACTCATTCTTGCCAACATCTTCTAATGACCGCATCGCTTTGACCCGTGTGACGAGTGATTCCTCGACGTTGCCAACCTGCTTCTTTAATTCCAATGATACGACCTCTTTCAAACTCTAACAGTTGCTCGTAATGAGCTCGAATCCTTCTATGAGGCATTTTTTCAGTCATTGAAAGATATCCTAAATTGTAATGCAACAGAAATTTTGACCATCAGATTGAGAATCATTTCTTTCTTATAGACACCTGCTGAATGCGCATTTCCGATGCGCTGTAGCTCCCGCTATTCATTCATTGGACACCAAATTTTAATCATCTGCATACAAAATTTCGTTTTACAATCGGGCAACTTCTTTTTGGTGCGCTTTTTTTTTTTTAATGTTATAAAGTGTATATTTCAAAAATATGCAAATACTAATAGAAAAATTTAATGTTTTCTGATAAGGTCCCTGCTAATATTGGTTTCATGAATTCGTCTAGCATTTATTTACATAAGTTCAAATAGGATTTATTTTTATGAGCTCAATTAGTATTGATATATAAAAAAGGCGAAACTTTATTATTATGTACAAACTTTCAAATGCTAACCATAATGATTTTTTAAGTAGCGTCTGAAATAAAATGCAGAATGAATGAAAATTTGCTATGTTTAATGAGAAAAATATTATGATTTATTTATGGAAAGATTAAAAAAAATAATAATAAGTAAACACAGTACGTCAGCCGCTACAAGAAAAGGAAGAAAAACTGCTAAACTTGATCAGTAGGGTGTGTTAACATATCTTGTGGTGGAATACAAGGATCACAGCGATTCTTTTTACTATTAATGAGAACTTGGATCAATTTTGGGTACAGACTGAGCCACTTCTGCATCAAAATTATTTTGAGCTCAGAAATTTTCCATAACGAGCTTTTAGAATGCAAAATATGGATTAGTAGTATCTCCTTGCCTTGGTTCTTAAACAGAGCTCTACAAAAACTTGAAGATTCGTGCGCCAAGCCCAAAACCTGACTCTGCAAGAGACCCTAACATTCTCCGCTACGCCACTGAAATGAATAATATATAACGATCTCTGAATTACTCCTAGAAACAAAGAGCATGTAGCGTCATATGTGTTATAACTATGCACAGATAAACAAAAAAAATAACGGATAAGGGGGAAACTGAAAATGCGCTTTTTGTTCGAGTGAACTAAAATTTTGTAAAAAATCTACTTATAATAAATATATTTTTAGAGAGAGTATCCATATGAATACTGAGTCCTTTGGATCAATATGTTTTTGGATGCCTTTTTTTTGACAAAAATACATTAGAAAATGTTATTTTTTAGCTCTATTTTCAAAATTCATCAAAAGTTGACTAATTAGCTTGCACATACAAAATATTCCGTCTTTTTTACAAAAAAGCTGGGATTTCTAGTATATGGTGTAAAAATCATAATCTAGCACCCTTTCATTCGAGATCTACAAATGAGATATTCACACTTTGCAAGGACCACTTCTTCATTGAAACTTTAAAAATCTGTAGTGAATTACGAAAAAAAAAATCTATCTAATTTCACCCAATCTACATCTAAATTTTCATTGCGTAAAATTTCGTATCTCTGGACCTTTTCATCTTTACGGTACGCTATGAATGATGAGAATGATTCATTGTTCAACTTTCCATTGCAAAACAACACGAGAGATATTGGAGACAGATTTCACAATTTTAAACCATTGTCAAGTGACGAGGATGTGACCCACGGGACCCTAGAACGAGATGTTCTCCCACGCCAAAACACCAAAACTACAACACTTATTTTGTTTTGTGATGTATTAACAAATAAAAAATTCCACCTTCTCCTCAGATTATGCTACGAAGAGACTCATTCTGTAAACAGAATCGTAATTTGTATCTCAACTTATTGATTGTCAAATTCGGATGACTTCATTGCAAACGCATTTTTATTGCGCTTAAATCATTGACTCGCAAAGAACTGTACATTTGGCATACAATTCACTCTAATTGAGAATTTTGTACGTTGATTCCCTGGGAAAAAATCGTTCACGTGCGCAGAAAGCTTCAATGACAGTTGCCCACCATATACCATCCTGTTACGTCTTGCAGTTACGGATTGAAATGGAACTTGTCTTAGAATTATAACTCTCTCTCTCAGTTCACCAGTATTAACTTATCTATGAATGTTTCCAATGGTATGATACTGTTTCCTCAGTCTGGAGACTATGCCCTGTTGAATATTTAAGATCTCGACTACTTCACCTGTGAAGATAGTGAATTTTCTAATATTCCAACGATTTTACTATGACAAGTCAATTTGTCTGATTTGTGTCATAATCAATGCTTATGCAACAGTTTAAATACGCACGAGCTAATTAATTACACTATCAATCAGGATTTTAAATGCATCCTCCCACCACTTAATTTACAGTGCTCTTAATAGCCCCACCCATCGTCTTATTGCATCAGTGACAAAGAATGTGCCTGCGCATTATCATAAGTTAACATCAATACATCATGTTTGCGCAGTATCAGGCTTTTAACACTCATTTCTATAGTTTCTTTATTATAATTGTCGCGGTATGTACTCTTCATGTTGGTTGAGGTGGAGTTCACGCTGATTGCTTATGTTCCAGGAGATCCGAAAGCAATTGAAGATGAAGGAAGAGGGTAC
>BMAV01022069.1:0-13608 GCA_019973955.1 Trichonephila inaurata madagascariensis
AAACAGACTTTGAAAAGGGACGAATTTCAAAAACAATTGGGCATAACTTTTGAACTGATTGGAAATCCGACAAGCGCCATACATATTCGTGATCAGCGTTGAATTCTGTGCAAAAAACTAAGTTTGGTAGGTTTGGAGGAAGACAAAAATGATCAAACGCACGGAAGAAATGCGTTGCAATTAAGCCCATTATGAAAGACGAACGCTTCAAAAAGGATAATACCGCAATTAAAATTTTTTTACTTTTTTTTCGGTGTTTTCTGATACTTGTCATAGAAATGCATTACCAAAGTGCAATAACTCGAGTTCTCAAATAATCGCAGGGTAATGTTTAGAGTGTCTTTTGGGTTTTGGGGGCGGCCTTTCGTTCGAATGACACCCGGTTTTTTAAAATCGGTCGGTAAGTTGGCTTTCAAGCCAAACAGGTCAGTTTTTTCAAGAAGGTGTTTCATTTTAAAAAAATTACAGTAATTTCGTGAAACGGAGACCAGATTTGGATTCCTGGTCCAATTTCGAGTGAAATGGGTCTTTTTGGTAAGTTTCTAATGTAAAAAAAAAATAGTGGTGGGCATGTCACTGAAACAGACTATTAAAAGAGGGGACGAATTTCAAAGAAACAATTGTGCATAACCTTTGAACTAATTGGAATTTCGACAAGCGCCATACATATTCGTGATCAGCGTTGAATTCTGTGCAAAAAAACTAAGTTTGGTAGGAATTGGAGGAAGACAAAAAATGATCCAAACGCACGGAAAAGAAATGCGTCGCAATTAAGCCCATATGAAAAGACGAATGCTTCAAAAGGATAATACCGCAATTAAAATTTTTTTACTTTTTTTTCGGTGTTTTTGATACTTGTCATAGAAATGCAGTACCAAAGTGCAATAACTCGAGTTCTAATAATCGCAGGGTAATGTTTTAAGTGTCTTTGGGTTTGGGGGCGGCATCTCGTGTGAATGACACCCGGTTTTTTAAAATCGGTCGGTAAGTTGGCTTTCAAGCCAAATAGGTCGGTTTTTTCAAGAAGGTGTTTCATTTGAAAAAAAATTACAGGACTATCATGAAACGGAGACCAGATTTGGATTCCTGGTCCAATTTCGAGTGAAATGGGTCTTTTTGGTAAGTTTCTAGGGTAAAAAAAAATAGTGGTGGGCATGTCACTGAAACAGACTATTGAAAGAGGTCACGAATTTCAAAGAAACCGTTGGGCATAACTTTTAAAGTATTTGGAATTTCGACAAGCGCCATACATATAAGTGATCAGCGTTGAATTCTGTGAAAAAAAACTAAGTTTGGTGAGAATTGGCCGATTTTTTAAAATCGGTCGGTAAGTTGGCTTTCATGCCAAATAGGTTGGTTTTTTCAAGAAGGTCTCTCATTTTTAAAAAAAGTTACAGGAATTTCATGAAACGGAGACCAGATGTAGATTCCTGGTCAAATTTCGAGTAAAATGGGTAGCTTTGGTAAGTTTCTAGGGTAAAAAAAAAATAGTGGTGGGCATGTCACTGAAACAGACTATTGAAAGAGGGGACGAATTTCAAAGAAACAATTGGGCATAACTTTTGAACTGATTGTAAATCCGACAAGCGCCATACATCGCCATACATATTCGTGATCAGCGTTGAGATTCTGTGCAAAAAACTAAGTTTCGTAGAGGTGGAGGAAGACAAAAAAATGATCCAGAAACGCACGGGAAAAGTGAAATGCGTCGCACATAAGCCCATATGAAGACGAACGCTTCAAAAAGATAATACCGCAACTAAATTTTACTTTTTTTTTTTTCGATGTTTTCTGATACTTCTCATAGAAATGCATTACCAAAAGTGCAATAACTCGAGTTCTAATAATCGCAGGGTAATGTTTAAATGTCTTTGGGTTTGGGGGCGGCATCTCGTGTGAATGACACCCGGTTTTAAAATCGGTCGGTAAGTTGGCTTTCAAGCCAAATAAGGTCGGTTTTCAAGAAGGTGTTTCATTTTGAAAAAATTACAGGACTTTCGTGAAGCGGAGACCGAATTTGGATTCCTGGTCCAATTTCGAGGTGAAATGGGTCTTTTTGGTAAAGTTTCTAGGGTAAAAATAGTGGTGTACATGTCACAAACAGACTATTAGCGGAAAGGGCATGAATTTCAAAAGAAACCGTTGGGCATAACTTTTAAAGTATTTGGAATTTCGACAAGCGCCATACATATTCGTAATCAGCGTTGAATTCTGTGCAAAAACTAAGTTTGGTGAGAATTGGCCGATTTTTTAAAATCGGTCGGTAGGGTCCAACTTTCATGCCAAATAGGTTAGTTTTCAAGAAGGTCTCTCATTTTAAAAAAGTTACAGAATTTCATGAAACGGAGACCTGATTTAGATTCCTGTGAGTAAATTTCGAGTAAAATGGGTAGCTTTGGTAAGTTTCTGGGGTAAAAATAGTGGTGGGCATGTCATTGGAAACAGACTATTGAAAGAGGGGACGAATTTCAAAAGAAACAATTGGGCATAACCTTTGAACTTATTGAATTTCGACAAGAGCCATACATATTCGTGATCCGGCGTTGAATTCACCGTGCCAAGAAAAACTAGGATTTGGTGGTGGCCGGTTTTTAAAATCGGTCGGTAAGTTGGTCAGCACCTCATGCCAAATAGGTTGGTTTTTCAAGAAGGTCTCTCATTTTTTAAAAGTTACAGGAATTTCATGGAAACGGAGACCAGATGTAGATTCCTGGTCCAAATTTCAGTAAAATGGGTAGCTTTGGTAAAGTTTCTAGGAGTAAAAATAGTGGTGGAGGCATGTCCTCACTGAAACAGACTATTGAAAAGGGGACGAATTTCAAAAAAACAATTGAGCATAACTTTTGAACTGATTGTAAATCCGACAAGCGCCATACATATTCGTGATCAGCGTTGAATTCTGTGCAAAACTAAGTTTGGTAGGGTGGAAGGAGGAAGACAAAAAAATGATCAAACGCGCACGGAAAAGTGAAATGCGTCGCAATTAAGCCCATATGAAAGACGAACGCTTCAAAAAGATAGCCTGCAATTAAAATTTTTACTTTTTTTTTTTCGATGTTTTCTGATACTTTTCATAAATGCATTGCCAAAGTGCAATAACTCGAGTTCTAATAATCGCAGGGTAATGTTTTAAATAATGTCTTTGGGTTTGGGGCGGCATCTCGTGTGAATGACACGGTTTTTAAATCGGTCGGTAAAAGTTGGCTTTTCAAGCCAAAATAGGTCAGTTTTTTCAAGAAGGTGTTTCATTTGAAAAAATTACAGGACTTTTCGTGAAACGGAGACCAGATTTGGATTCTGGTCCAATTTCGAGTGAAATGGGTCTTTTTGGTAAGTTTCTAGGGTAAAAAAACAATTGAGACCACATGTCACTGAAACAGACTATTGAAAAGAGGGGACGAATTTCAAAGAAAACAATTGGGCATAACTTTTGAACTGATTGTAAAATCCGACAAGCGCCATACATATTCGTGATCAGCTTTTGAATTCTGTGCAAAAAACTAAGTTTGGTAGGAATTGGAGGAAGACAAAAAAACGGAGTCAAACGCACGGAAAGAAAAGAAATGCGTTGCAATTAAGCCCATATGAAGACGAAACGCTTTCAAAAGGATAATACCGCAATTAAAATTTTTTTTACTTTTTTCGGTGTTTTCTGTTTTGTCATAGAAATGCATTACCAAAGTGCAATAACTCGAGTTCTAATAATCGAAGGGTAATGTTTAGAGTGTCTTTGGGTTTGGGGGCGGCCTCTCGTTCGAATGACACCCGTTTTTTTAAAATCGGTCGGTAAGTTGGCTTTCAAGCCAAACAGGTCGGGTTTTTCAAGAAGGTGTTTCATTTTAAAAAAAATTACAGTAATTTCGTGAAACGGAGACCAGATTTGGATCCCTGGTCCAATTTCGAGTGAAATGGGTCTTTTTGGTAAGTTTCTAGGGTAAAAATAGTGGTGGGCATGTCACGAAACAGACTATTAAAAAGGGGACGAATTTCAAAAAAACAGTTGGGCATAACTTTGAACTGATTGTAAATCCGACAAGCGCCATACATATTCGTGTCAGCGTTGAATTCTGTGCAAAAAAATAAGTTTGGTAGGGTGGAGGAAGACAAAAAATGATCAAACGCACGGAAAAAAGAAAAAATGCGTCGCAATTAAGCCCATATGAAAGACGAACGCTTCAAAAGGATAATACCGCAATTAAAATTTTTACTTTTTTCGGTGTTTTTGATACTTTGTCAGAAATGCATTAAAAGTGCAATAACTCAGTTCTAATAATCCGCAGGGTAATGTTTTAAGTGTCTTTGGGTTTGGGGGGGCATCTCGTGTGAGTGACACCCGGTTTTTTAAAATCGGTCGGTAAGTTCGCTTTTAAGCCAAATAGGTCGGTTTTTTCAAGAAGGTGTTTCATTTGAAAAAAAAATTACAGGACTATCGTGAAACGGAGACCAGATTTGGATTTCTAGTCCAATTTCGAGTGAAATGGGTCTTTTTGGTAAGTTTCTAGGGTAAAAAAAAGTGGTGTACATGTCACTGAAACAGACTATTGAAAGAGGGCATGAATTTCAAAGAAACCGTTGGGCATAACTTTTAAAGTATTTGGAATTTCGACAAGCGCCATACATATTCGTAATCAGCGTTGAATTCTGTGCAAAAAACTAAGTTTGGTGAGAATTGGCCGATTTTTTAAAATCGGTCGGTAAGTTGGCTTTCATGCCAAATAGGTTGGTTTTTTCAAGAAGGTCTCTCATTTTTAAAAAAAGTTACAGGAATTTCATGAAACGGAGACCAGATTTAGATTCCTGGTCAAATTTCGAGTAAAATGGGTAGCTTTGGTAAGTTTCTAGGGTAAAAAAAAAATAGTGGTGGGCATGTCATTGAAACAGACTATTGAAAGAGGGGACGAATTTCAAAGAAACAATTGGGCATAACCTTTGAACTTATTGGAATTTCGACAAGAGCCATACATATTCGTGATCAGCGTTGAATTCTGTGCAAGAAAAACTAAGTTTGGTGAGAATTGGCCGGTTTTTAAAATCGGTCGGTAAGTTGGCTTTCATGCCAAATAGGTTGGTTTTCAAGAAGGTCTCTCATTTTAAAAAAGTTACAGAATTTCATGAAACGGAGACCAGATGTAGATTCCTGGTCAAATTTCGAGTAAAATGGGTAGCTTTGGTAAGTTCTAGGGTAAAAATAGTGGTGGGCATGTCACTGAAACAGACTATTGAAAGAGGGACGAATTTCAAAAAAACAATTGGGCATAACTTTTGAACTGATTGTAAATCCGACAAGCGCCATACATATTCGTGATCAGCGTTGAATTCTGTGCAAAAAAACTAAGTTTGGTAGGAATTGGAGGAAGACAAAAAAATGATCCAAACGCACGGAAAAGTGAAATGCGTCGCAATTAAGCCCATATGAAAGACGAACGCTTCAAAAAAGATAATACCGCAATTAAAATTTTTTTACTTTTTTTTTCGATGTTTTTCTGATACTTTTCATAAATGCATTACCAAAGTGCAATAACTCGAGTTCTAATAATCGCAGGGTAATGTTTTAAATGTCTTTGGGTTTGGGGGCGGCATCTCGTGTGAATGACACCCGGTTTTTTAAAATCGGTCGGTAAGTTGGCTTTCAAGCCAAATAGGTCGGTTTTTTCAAGAAGGTGTTTCATTTGAAAAAAAATTACAGGACTTTCAGTGACGAGACCAGATTTGGATTCTGGTCCAATTTCAGAGTGAAATGGGTCTTTTGGTAAGTTTCTAGGGTAAAAATAGTGGTGTACATGTCACTGAAACAGACTATTGAAAGAGGACGAATTTCAAAGAAACAAGTGGAGCATAACTTTTGAACTGATTGTAAATCCGACAAGCGCCATCATATTCGTGATCAGCTTTGAATTCTGTGCAAAAACTAAGTTTGGTAGGAATTGGAGGAAGACAAAAATGATCCAAACGCACGGAAAAAGAGAAATGCGTTGCAATTAAGCCCATATGAAAGACGAACGCTTCCAAAAGGATAATACCGCAATTAAAATTTTTTTACTTTTTTCGGTGTTTTTTTAAATTGTCATAGAAATGCATTAAAAAGTGCAAACTCGAGTTCTAATAATCGCAGGGTAATGTTTTAAGTGTCTTTGGGTTTTGGGGCGGCATCTCGTGTGAGTGACACCCGGTTTTAAAATCGGTCGGTAAGTTCCTTTTAAGCCAAATAGGTCGGTTTTCAAGAAGGTGTTTCATTTGAAAAATTACAGGACTATCGTGAAACGGAGACCCGATTTGGATTTCTAGTCCAATTTCGAGTGAAATGGGTCTTTTTGGTAAGTTTTTAGGTAAAAAAAAGTGGTGGGCATGTCACTGAAACAGACTATTGAAGAGGGCACAAATTTCAAAGAAACCGTTGGGCATAACTTTTTTAAAATGTTTTGGAAATTTTAAAGCCCCTAATATTCGGATCAGCGTTAATTCTGTGATAAAAAATAAGTTTGGTGAAATTGGGCCCATTTTTTAAAATCGGTTGGTAAAACTTTCATGCCAAATGGTTGTTTTTTTAAGAAGGTTTTTCATTTTTAAAAAAATTACAGGGAAATTTTATGAAACGGGGGCCCGATGTAATTCCTGGTCAAATTTCAGTAAAAGGGTGCTTTGGTAAGTTTCGGGTAAAAAAAAGTGGGGGGCATTCCCGAAACGACTATTGAAAGGGGGCGAATTTCAAAAAAAAATTGGCATAACCGAAATTTTTCGTTTTTAAAAGGGGCCATACATATTTGATCACGTTGTTGTGCCCAAGTTTTGGGAGGAATTTGGGGGAAGACAAAAAAAATTTTCCAAACACGGAAAAAAAATGCGTCCAATTAAGCCCATATAAAGAAACAACCCTTTAAAAAAAGGGTAAACCGCAAATTAAATTTTTTTCTTTTTTTCGGTGTTTTCTGATGCTTTCTAAAAAGCATTACCAAAATGCCTCGAGTTCTAATATTCGCGGGTAATGTTTTTAAAAGTCTTTGGGGTTTTTGGGGGGGCCTCTCGTTCGAATGACACCCGTTTTTAAAATCGTGGTAAGTTCTTTCAAAAAATGGTCAGTTTTCAAGAAGGTGTTCATTTGAAAAAAATTACAGGAATTTTTGAAACGGAGACCAGATTTGGGTTTCCCGGTCAAATTTTGGTAAATGGGTCTTTTTAAATTTCTAGGAAATATGGTGGGATGTCACTGAAACAATATTGAAAGAGGGCACAATTTCAAAACCGTTGGGGGTATCTTTTTTTAAGTATTTGGAATTTCGCAAACGCCATTAAAATTGGATAGCGTTTAATTCTGTGCAAAAAAAAAAAAATTGTGAAATTTGGCCGGTTTTTTTAAAAACGGGCGGTAATTTAACTTTACCAAATGGTTATTTTTAAGAAGATTTTTCATTTTTTAAAAAAGTTAAAGGGCTTTCTGAAAAGGAACCAATTTGGATTCCTGGTAAATTTTGGTGAAATGGGTCTTTCTGGTAGGTTTAAAGGGTAAAAAAAAGTGGTTAAAGTCCGGAAAAGACTATTGAAAAAGGGCATGAATTTCAAAAGAAACTTTTTGGGGATAACTTTTAAAAGTATTTGGAATTTCGACAAAACGCCATACATATTCGTGATCAGCGTTTAATTCTTGCAAAACTAAGTTTGGTAAAAGGGATTTTTAAAATCGGCCGTAAAACTTTCATCAAATAGGTTGTTTTCTAGAAGGTCTTTTTTTTTAAAAAAAATTTCAGAATTTCGTGAAACGGGCCAATTTGGTTCTGGTCCCAAATTTTAGTGAAATGGGTCTTTTGGTAAGTTTCTGGGTAAAAAAAAATGGGGGGCATGGCCGGGAAAAAGACTATTGAAAGGGGCTTTCAAAGAAACAATTGGGGATAACTTTGAAAGATTGTAAATCCGCAAGCGCCCATATTCGTGATCAGCGTTGAATTCTTTAAAAAAAATAATTTTTAGGTGGAGGAAACAAAAATTATCAAACGCACGGAAAAAAAATGCGTCCAAAATTTAAACCCAAAGAAGACGAAAAGCTTCAAAAGGATAATACCGCAATTAAAAATTTTTTCTTTTTTTTTTTCTGATACTTGTCATGAAATGCATTAAAAAACAAAATTTGAGTTCTAATAATCCGGGTAATGTTTAGAGTGTCTTTGGGTTTGGGGGCGGCCCTCGTTGAAAGACACCCGTTTTTAAAATCGGTGGGAAGTTGGCTTTAAGCCAAACAGGTCGGATTTTCAAAAGTGTTTCATTTTTAAAAAATAATAATTTCGTGAAACGGGGAAAATTTGGATCCCCGGTCCCAAATTTTGGGGGAAATGGGTCTTTTGGTAAGTTTTTAGGGTAAAAAAAATGGTGGGGATGTCCAAACGAAATATTAAAAAAAGGGGGCAATTTCAAAAGAAACAGTTGGGCATAACTTTTGAACTGATTGTAAAAACCGACAAGCGCCATACATATTCGTGATCGCGTTGAATTCTGTCAAAAAAAAATAAGTTTGGTAGGGTGGAAAAAAAAAAAATGATCAAACGCACGGAAAAAACTGCGTCCTTTAAACCCAAAAGAAAAACGGGCGCCAAAAAGGGAAAAACCCCAATTAAAATTTTTTACTTTTTTTTTGTTTTTTGATCTTTTATAAAAAGCATTAAAAGTGCAATAACTCAGTTCTAAACGCAGGGTATGTTTTTAAATGTCTTTGGGTTTGGGGGGGGCATCTCGTGGAGTGACACCCGGTTTTTTTAAAAACGGTCGGTAAGTTGGCTTTTAAGCCAAATAGGTCATTTTTTAAAAAGGTGTTTCATTTGAAAAAAAATTCGGAAATATCGTGAAAAAGGGGGAAACCCGATTTGGGTTTTTAGCAATTTCGGGGAAATGGTTTTTTTAAAGTTTCTGGGTAAAAAAAAGTGGGGGGCGCCAAACAACTATTGAAAAAGGGCACAAATTTCAAAAAAAACCGTTGGGCAAACTTTAAAGTGTTTGGAATTTCGACAAGCGCCATACATATTCGGATCAGCGTTGAATTCTGTGATAAAACTAAGTTTGGTGTTTGGGCCCATTTTTTTAAAAACGGCGTGAAAACTTTCATGCCAAATAGGTTGGTTTTCAAGGGTCTCTCATTTTTAAAAAAATTAAAATTTCATGAAACGGAACCAGATGTAGATTCCCGGTCAAATTTCGATAAAATGGGTAGCTTTGGTAAATTTCTAAAAAAATTTTTGGGCATGTCACTGAAACAACTTTTAAAGAGGGACGAATTTCAAAAAAAAAATTAGGCATAACCGAAATTATTCAATTTCGAAGACCCTAAAATTCGTGATCAGCGTTAATTCTGTGCAAAAAAAATAAGTTCGGAATTTGGGGGAAGACAATAAAATGATCCCAAAAGCACGGAAAAAAAAATGCTCCAATTAAAACCCATTTGAAAAACGAACCTTCAAAAAAGGAAAAAAACGCAATTAAATTTTTTTCTTTTTCGGTGTTTTTTCCCATATTTCATAGAAATGCATTACCAAAATGCAATAATCAGTTCTAATAATCGCGGGTAATGTTTTAAGTGTCTTTGGGTTTGGGGGCGGGATCTGTTGAAACCGTTTTTAAAAACGGTGGGGGGGTTTCCAAAAAAATGGTCGTTTTCAGAAGGTGTTTCATTTTAAAAAAAATTTCAGGAATTTCTTTAAAGGAGACCAGATTTGATTCCCGGTCCCAAATTTCGAGTGAAATGGGGCTTTTTTTGGGAATTTCTAGGGTAAAAATAGTGGTGGGCTTCACAAACAGACTATTAAAAGGGGACGAATTTCAAAAAAAAACAGTTGGGCAATGATTGTAAATCCCACAAGCGCCATACATATTTGATCAGCGTTGAATTCTGTGCAAAAAAAATAAAATTTGGGGAGGTGGCCGGTTTTTAAAATCGGTCGTAATTTCTTTCAGCCAAATAGGTTATTTTTTAAGAAGGTCTCTCATTTTAAAAAAAAGTTACAGGACTTTCTGAAACGGAGACCAGATTTGGTTCCCGGTCAATTTCAGTGAAATGGGTCTTTCGGTAAATTTCAGGGTAAAAAAAAGTGGTGTACATGTCCTGAAACAACTATTGAAAGGGCATGAATTTCAAAAAAAACCGTTGGGCATAACTTTTAAAGTATTTGGAATTTCGACAAGCGCCCCTATTCGTGTCAGCGTTAATTCGTGCAAAAATAGTTTGGTGAAATTGGCCGATTTTTAAAATCGGCCGGGTGTAACTTTCATGCCAAATGGGTTATTTTTTCTAGAAGTCTTTTTTTTTTAAAAAAAAATTAAGGAATTTCGTGAAACGAGACAGATTTAGTTCCCTGGTCAATTTCGAGTGAAAGGGGTCTTTTTGGTAAGTTTCTGGGGTAAAAAAATGGGTGGGCATGTCACTAAACGACTATTAAAAGGGAGACAAATTTTAAAAAAAACAAGGGGGCATAACTTTTGAACTGATTGAAAAATCGACAAGCGCCATACATATTCGTGATCAGCGTTGAATTCTGTGCAAAAACTAATTTTTGGTAGGGGGGAAAAAAAAAAATTATCAAACCCGGAAAGAAATCCCCGTCCAATTAAGCCCATATAAAACGAACGCTTCAAAAGGATAATCCAATTAAAATTTTTTATTTTTTTTCGGTTTTTTTCTGATATTTGTCTAAATGCTTCCCAAAGTGAAAAACTCAGTTCTAATATTCCGGGTAATGTTTTTAAATGTCTTTGGGTTTGGGGCCCTCTCGTTCCGAATGAAAAACCCCTTTTTTTTTAAAAACGGTCGGTAAGTTGGGTTTCAAAACAAAAAGGTCATTTTTTAGAAGGTGTTTCATTTTTAAAAAAAATTTCAGGAATTTCTTTAAACGGGGAAACCCGATTTGGATTCCTGGTCCAATTTCGAGTGAAATGGGTTTTTTTGGGAAGTTTCTGGGAAAAAAAAAAATGGTGGGCATTCACAAACAACTTTGAAGGGCACAATTTCAAAAAAAACCGTTTGGGATATCTTTTGAAGTATTTGGAATTTCAAAGCGCCATACATATTGTGATCAGCGTTGAATTCTGTGCAAAAAAAAAAAATAAATTGGTGAGAATTTGGGCCCGGTTTTTAAAAACGGTCGGTAATTTTGGCCTTCATCCAAAAGGTTTGGTTTCAAAAAGGTCTTTTTTTAAAAACGTTACAGGACTTTCGTGAAACGGAGACCAGATTTGGATTCCCGGTCAATTTCGGGAAATGGGGCTTTTTTGGTAATTTCTAGGGTAAAAAAAAAGTGGTGTACATGTCACTGAAACAGACTATTTAAAGAGGGGATGAATTTCAAAAGAAACCGGGGGATAACAAAAGTTTTGGAATTTCGACAAGCGCCATACATATTCGTGATCAGCGTTGTTTTCAAAAACAAGTTTGGTGAAATTGGATTTTTTAAAAACGGCCGGTAACAACTTTTATGCCAAATGGTTTTTTTCAAGAAGGTCTTTTATTTTAAAAAAAAATTTCAGGAAATTTTGTGAAACGAGACCAATTTTGGGTTCCTGGTCCCAAATTTTGGAAATGGGGCTTTTTTGGGAAAATTTCTGGGGGAAAAAAAAAAAAGTGGGGGGGCATTTATAAACAGACTATTGAAAAAGGGCCCTTTCAAAAAAAACCGTTGACATAACTTTTTAAAAGTATTTGGAATTTCGACAAGCGCCATACATATTCGGATCAGCGTTGAATTCTGTGAAAAAAAAGTTTTTGAAATTTGGGATTTTTAAAATCGGTCTAATTTCTTTCATCCAAATAGGGTTGTTTTCAAGAAGGTCTCTCATTTTTAAAAAGTTACAGAATTTCAGGGGAAAAGGAGCCCGATGTAGATTCCGGGCAAAATTTTTAGTAAAAAGGGTAGCTTTGGTAAGTTTCTGGGTAAAAAAATTGGTGGGCATGTCCTAAAAAATGAAAAAGGGGGCGAATTTCGAAAAAATTGGGCTAACCTTTGAACTTATTCAATTTCGAAGAGCCATACATTTCGTGATCAGCGTTGAATTCTGTGCAAAAAAACTAAGTTCGGGGAATTTGGGGGAAACAATAAAAGTAAACGCACGGAAAAAATTTTCCAATTAAGCCCGAAAACAAACGCTTAAAAAAAGGAAAAAGCCAAAAAAATTTTTTTACTTTTTTCGGTGTTTTCCCTACTTTTGAAATCATTACCAAAAATGCAATAACTCGATTCCCAAAAAATGAGGAATGTTTTAAGGTTTTTTCGGTTTGGGGGGGATCTCTGTGAATGACACCCGTTTTTTAAAAACGGTCGGGAAGTTGATTTTCAACCAAATAGGTCAGTTTTCAAGAAGGTGTTTCATTTGGGAAAAAAATTACAGAATTTCGTGAAACGGAGCAGATTTGGATTCCTGGTCAAATTTCGGGGGTGAAATGGGTAAATTGGTAATTTCTAGGGAAAAAAAAATAGTGGTGGGCATGTCACTGAAACAGACTATTGAAAGAGGGCACGAATTTCAAAGAAACCATTTGCATAACACTGAACTAATTGGAATTTCGACAAGCGCCATACATATTCGTCGTAGCGTTGAATTCTGTGCAAGAAAAACTAAAGTTTGGTGAGAATTGGCCCGGTTTTAAAATCTGTCGGTAAGTTGGCTTTCATGCCAAATAGGTTTTGGTTTTTTGAAGGTCTTTTATTTTTTAAAAAAATTACGGAATTTCGTGAAACGAGACCGAAATTTGGGTTCCTGGTCCAATTTCGGGAAATGGGCTTTTGGTAAGTTTCTAGGGTAAAAAAAAAATAGTGGTGGGCATGTCACTGAAACAGACTATTGAAAGAGGAGACGAATTTCAAAGAAACAATTGGGCATAACTTTTGAACTGATTGTAAATCCGACAAGCGCCATACATATTCGTGATCAGCGTTGAATTCTGTGCAAAAACTAATTTGTAGGAGGGGAGACAAAAATGATCCAAACGCACGGGAAAAATGCGTCGCAATTAAGCCCTATGAAGAAAGAACGCTTTAAAAAGGATAATACTGCAATTAAAATTTTTTACTTTTTTTCGTGTTTTCTGATACTTGTCATAAATCATTACCAAAGTGCAATAACTCGAGTTCTAAAATCGCAGGGTAATGTTTTAACGTCTTTGGTTGGGGGCGACATCTGTGTGAATGACAACCGGTTTTTAAAATCGGTCGGTAAGTTGGCTTTCAAGCCAAATAGGTCGTTTTAAAGAAGGTGTTTCATTTGAAAAACATTACAGGAATTTCGTGAAACGGAGACCGAAATTTGGGTTCCTGGTCCAATTTCGAGTGAAATGGTCTTTTGGTAAATTTCTAGGGAAAAAAAATAATGGTGGGCATGTCACTGAAACAGACTATTGAAAGGGCACGAATTTCAAAAGAAACCGTTGGGCATAACTTTTTTAAGTATTTGGAATTTCGACAAGCGCCATACATATTCGTGATCAGCGTTGAATTCTGTGCAAGAAAAACAAGTTTGGGTGAGAATTGGCCGGTTTTAAAACCGGTCGTAATTGCTTTCATCAAATAAGGTTGGTTTTCAAGAAGGTCTCTCATTTTTAAAAAATTACAAATTTCATGAAAAAGAGACCGGGGGGTAAAT
>BMAV01022070.1:0-47759 GCA_019973955.1 Trichonephila inaurata madagascariensis
ACTACCACAACCTAAAGTTTTTGGCAAAATTTCCATATTAATGAGTTAATGGATTCATTATTATTTTTCGGTTTTAAGGCATTTTGTAGGGAGTTTAGGTTGTGATAGCTCATTAAATACAGGTTTTATAGCCTCCATTACTGCCACTGGAATTTGTTACTGTGTTTTAAAAGTTTCTACACTACCCTCTAATACTTGATTTTGATATTTACACCAAATTAGGACCTACAGGACAAAAACTGTGCAATGGTTCTTCGTCACTTGAACAGTATATGGGGAAATATACAAAAGGCCCAAACAACGCACTTATCCGACAGGCATGTTTTATTTTGTCGGATTGCATTTCCACATAGTATGTTGTGATTAAGTCGATCATTCATGTCGGTCAACCGCTTTCCTTTCCACCAATCGACTTCCATACCGAGTTTGGAGCTCATTTGTTTTAATTTTCGTAAACGAGTTCCCATTCGTTTTGAACATGTCAACACATTCAATTTTGTAACTGTGATGCTCGCTACTCCATACGGAATGGATGCAGTAATAGATAGAATGTTTTGGAATCGCCATCAACAAGATGTATATGTCATAGAACGATGACTTATTGTACGCTGAAATATACGAACCATTCCCACAATCTCTCCATCATGTCAGCTGAGCCATTGTGGTTTTCAAACATTCTTTAACGTGAAGAATTTTTCCACTTTTTGTAAAGCAATTGACCCTTTTCTTCGTTTTAAACGATACATCCCTTACAGAGAGACATCACTTCGCATCAATACACTTTCTGTTTTGTCTCCTATAACAGCACACACACCAACACGAGAAAAGAATAATACGGGTTTTCCACGATAAATCTCCACTTATTATTATATCAGAAGAATTTACCTCTTCAAAAGCGCACTTTGCATTTGAAGCTTCTGCAACTTCTTTACAAACTTACATTTGCAGTTTGTTTTATAATATTATTATTATTATATAGGATTTTTTCAGCAACTGGAGGAGGAAAGTCCATAACACACCACAGAAAGTTGTGTCAATTGCACTGCATGACCCTGTCAATTCTCCTCATTGCGTACACAAAGCGTCTATTTATTTCTGGAATGTTTTTCCTTTTTACCCAGCATTTTTTGAATTTCTAAGAAACGAACATAAGTCTTTACAGTTCTTGCATTCAATCGAAAAACACTAGACAAACCTCTCTAACACATTTTTCTGTGAGTTCAATATCTCCATCACATTTTTGCAGAAGCAAAGAAGTTTTGAATGTTTGTAAACATAATAGTTTTATCAAGCACTCTATAGCCATCAGAACCGTCATCATGTTCAAAAAAGATGAATCAATATCTTGCAACTGAATCTTTTTTCCAGATGCACACTGTTGTTTAGTGATTCATCCATACTGTGGCCGGCTTGCACCTCATTGTGCATGTATTACCAGTAAACTGCTGTAGGACGTTTACCAGATGGTCGTTAGCAAGATTCAATCGAATTCATTATTCAAAAGTTTCAAAAATTAATATTTTCCTGAAACTTATTTTAGAATAAGATACGGTGGGAAAATCAGAAAACGAAGAGCGAGTATAGAATCACGGATCACTATCAAAAGTAAAACAAGTTTATAAATTAAACTAGAAGTTGTAGTTAATGTTCAGACCAGTAATAATAATATTTAAAGCTTAGATTCAAGCATTTGATAATAATTAGAATGAAAATATTAGAAACAGAGAAATGCAGCTGTCACCGGCGACATGACAGCTGTCACCCTGGTGCCGAATTGTAAACAATATTTAAATGACCTGTGCTGCTCTTTTTATTTTCTTAATAACTTCCGTGCTATTGGGAATATCTGCATGCGGTTTCTTTTAAAACACTCAGAAAGGTTTGCTCTATAATATAAAATTATAATAAAATCGATTTTCCGGAAATTTTAAAAGGTATATGACCCCTTATACGACTCAAGAAAATTTACTTATTTGATATGGCACCTAACAACACTTTGTTCTGATTACTGTTGCTAAATTTTGAAAATATATGAACTTTTCTGTAAATGGTTTAGTTGAATTGTATTTACAGGAACTTCTTTCTTTATCGGAGCAAATAATTAGCTAATTTACTATAATAATGCATACCATTAGTGTTTTCCCGCTAATTTTCCTAAGAAAATCATATTAAAGTCGAATAATATTTCTCAAAATAGAAAATTTATTTCATACAAATTATACCTACGAATATTATTCAACCCGTTAACGGCCGATTAAAAGCTACGCGATTCGCTCCACTGTGCCACTGCAAGCCCTGAATATATAAGTTATAATCATTTTATTTTTCATTCCAAAGTCTACTAAATTGCTCAACTGATAGCCACAGTAGAAAAAGATTTGTATTTGGGAAGAAAAAATTAATCCGGCCAGGACAATTAACGCAGCATTTTAGCGTGACGCATTCGTAGATCGTAAAAAAAGCATAGTTGAAGTTCTCAATACTCGAGGCATCAATAAAGATGCGTTTCGTTATAAAGAAGAGAATAAAGGCGTTACACCTACATGCACAATAACGTTTTTAAATATAAATTTATTGAACAAAAAAAGTGGTGCAAAATGACGTTTTGTTCATGAATATTAGTATATATTATATTTACTGATTACTGTTAGAACAAATTGCGTATCTATATATAGATCTTATTTATTCTAGCTAAAATTGGAATTCTGAAGTTGTGCGAATAAAGTCTTGCTTCTTTTCTTAAATAAGTAGAGATCTATGAGATGCCTGAGTTTCCTTCATTCGTGACACGTCCCAAAATTCCTAATAATGTTGTGCTCCACCTGTCCACAAGGTAAAGTGGATTTAAAAGCATTTCTTAAGGATAAATTTGGTTAAACATAATTTATTTGTTCTCACTCCTTCAAACTTAACATCTATTTTCTATCGATAAATTAATTTACATTCCATGAAATATAACTATCTAATATATAGGACCATGCTTCCTTTATATGTGCTAAGCTTTAAAAATTTATAAGAGAAGCATTGCGGATGTTTTTGCGCCATCTTTTGGGTTTTAATGGAATTCCAAGGAAAAATATTAGAATAATATTAAACACATATTTTAAAAAGTTAAATTAGCTTCATAATCATAAAGATTTACATAAAACGACTATTGGAAATATTTTGGAACTGTTTTGAAATTACTTCACGTTAAATATTGCAATTATGTGACAAAATTGTTTAAATACAAAAAACGTAGTTTTATAAGAAAACTACTGAAAACTAAGAAGACTGAAATGAAATATTGGAGGAGAACTTTATTGAATAATTCATTATACTTCTTCGCATAAAGAAAGCATAAATGTAAAATTATTGAAACAATTTTAAGAAATAAAATTAATAACTTCGTTTCTTCTGGTATCGCTATATATTTTGAAGCACCGAGTATATGTTAACAAGAACACATCAATTGAAATAAAAAATATTTTAAAAACAACCCCTCCCCCTGAAGTAAATTATAATTTTTTAGAAATGTCTAAAGGTTTTCTGAAAATATCGTCATGAAACGCATGTGAGTTATCGTAGAACCTGCAATGGAACCACCCAAAATATCAGGGGAATAAACGTACTGTTGACATAAATCATGGAATATTAATCAGCATTACAAATTCTGTCTTCAGTTTAATTTCTGAGCAAGGAATGATGAGTTATTCAGTGTTGAAATATTCATTAATGTTATTGATGTCGTATTTTCTCTATTTGGGGTTCATGAAGTAATGACATGTTTGTATTTTTCTTTTCAAATCTTAATACACCTTGTGCAACCTTTATAAAATTAAATGTTTAAGAAAACTTTTCGTTTACTCTATTATTTTTGCTAATTTCGTAGAAACTGCACCAGTCTTCTGTTTTTCTAAAATTGCATTAAATTTCCTCACGAATTTAATTTCTCCTGCATGTATATATCCAACGCGAACCTATTTGTTGTATAGAAACAGAACTTAAGTATACTTTAACAAAATAAGGAGTCCTGTTTTTTACATCAAATCCATCAAACTTTGTTTTATTGTTTGCTTCTAAACTTTAATGACGTTCATCTTTTTATTTGTATTCATTGACCCCCATGTAGAGGCTGGCCTCTGTGTGTATGCATAGCGGGTATCGTCATTTTCAATGGAAATCAGATTTTCCTGCCGTTATAGAAGCTGTGTGCTCCTGGTAAAGTCGTGACCTAACAGTTTAATAAAGTAGCTGCATCACTTTTTTTCCCCCAGGAAGTTTAATATATTTGTTTCTTCCACGAATAAACTAAAAGTGAAGATGATGGAGAGATTGAACGGAAGGATGTTGACTAGTACAGACGTGTGCGTCTGAGCTCCGAGACACTCGTACCACTCCACATTCAAGATGTCAAAAATGGAGACTGATTATCAGATTCCTGTCAATGAATGTACCAGAAAGCAGAAGATATACGCAGAAATCGAAGGACACGACATAGTGGCCAGCCACTATCAAGACTTAGATAAGACTCTGGATACGGCAGAAAACCAAAAGATGAAGGAGATTCTCCGAGCTGCCCTGAAGGAAACTCAACAGAAAAAGGCTGATTTGGTGAGTGAGCTTCGTTCCCTCCCCTTATGTACCACTTCTCATTGCATCTGTAACGCTAGTGTTACAAATATTCTCTCTCTCATTACTAATGAACCCAGTACTCAAATAGCTAACCAAGATAGCATTAACTCCACTGAGATCATTACCACCCCCAAGAGTGATAAAAATAAAACCAAAAGAAAAAAGAAAAAACGCAAAATTAAAAAGGATTCCTCGGAAGACTTTGTTTTTCCCAAAAAGACCGCTAGACCTGTCTCTCCTTTGGTAAGTGAGCCAGTTACAGTAACAAATAATTTTTCAGATCTCGAATCTGAAGATGAACAAACGCAAGTTGTGTAGTAGAAGAAGAAAAAACCATAGAAACACCTAAGCCAACGCCCCCACCCCCAATTCACTTAATGATTAAAGAGAACATCACACACAGAGACCAACTTAAAAAATTATTTATAAAAAATTCCCTAAACTGAATAATAAAACCTCAGGAAAATTTATCAAACTCTTAGCTCTTAATGAATATCATGAACTCACCCGTACTTTAGAGGAAGACTCAGATTTTGAATTTTATGTAATAAAACCTAAATTAATCAAACCTATCAAAATTATAATTAAAGGACTCCCAGGCTTCACTAAAATTCAGGACATAATTACCGACCTAGAGGAACAAGGGTTTATGGCAGAAAACGTTACGCAATTAATTTCCAAAAACCAAGGCTAAACTCCCATTTTTTCAAGTAATACTTCCACGTAATGCCAATAACTTAAAAATATTTGATCTTAAATCCCTAGGATACATGCAAGTTAGAGTTGAAGGATTCCTCGTCAGAGGAGTCACGCAATGCTTTAATTGCAACAATTTTTTTCACACGGCAGAAAACTGCCACTTAAGGCCCAGATGTCTTAAATGCGGTATGGAACATACCACTAAACAATGCACTATCAAGGAGAAACAGGAAAACCCATACTGCATTAATTGTCAAGAATACGGCCATACGGCCTGTTATACCAAATGCCCCAAATTCCCTCAACCCAAGAAGGGCTCGCCCCTACCAATTTCAAAGAAATTTACAAGCAATGTTTGTAAGGAAGGAATTTCTTTCGCTAACGTTGTTAGCGGAGTCACCTCCACCCCACCCTTTGAAAATCCCAAAGAAAAACCAGGCAATTCTAAAAATAATTACAAAGTACCCCAAGGAATCCTTAAGGAAGAAGATAAAACTAACGACTTAGCTCAAGTTATTGAGCTTGTCAATTTAATTTCGAAAATATTGAAAAGATCTCCTGAAATATTGCAACTCCTACCTAAACTTAAAAGTGTCAAAAATAGTAATGATCAGGCATACTTAGTTGTTGAGGCTATGCTCGACAAAAGTTAACTTACTTATTTAAGAGCTATCCTAATATTTTATAAATTCCCCTCCTAAACTACAATTTCCTTCTATTTATTTCCATTGATTCTACCCATCTCAATTTTTGCTAAGTAAATTTTTTCCAAGCTCACTCCCAACAGCCAATCGTCGTTGGGGTATATTTTTGGAGCACTTAGTCCTGTTGGACTCTAATCTCCTATCCTGGAATTTAAAGATGACTGTAAAGAGTTATACCATTGCCCATTTTAAAAGGATTATTAAAAATTTAAAGTAGCATTTAATAGTTAAGAATAAAAATTTAAATATAAAAAGAGAACATTAATAAAGTTACAGAAAACAGCTCTTTTAAGAGCTAACAAAACAGTACTTAGAAAAATCTGAAAGTGGGCGGAGCTATGCCTGATCAATCTGGGTGCAGCAAGGAACCGTCGATCAAAAAGAGCGGGAAAACTATTAGGAGGTGGAAATCGGAACATGAAAGGGAGAGGGAGTGTTCCTATTGGCCGAACCAAACAGCCAATCAAAAGCCTCTTACCCTATGCAAAGCTCCTGCAACCCCATTGGTCCACGACATTGAAACCACGCCTACCAACTCATCCAAGCTCGCAACACCAAGAGAACTCTATTTCCAGGTAAAGGACAGGAGGGATAAGCATTATCCCCCCCAATGCCTTTCAATTCATACAAGCTAAAAGCGAAGTTCACTTAAGTTTACAACTCAAAATTAGGAGGTAAAGACGGCGAACTCTCTATCATTAGCCCTGTTTTCTCTAAATACATTCACTAGCGTCCTTTCGTGACAAAAATTATATTTCTCATGATGACGCCTTAAGGCAGTTTTCTCTGCAACATACCGCAGCAATATGATTTCTGAATATTGATTTAAGTATTGTTTTTCGTATTCTCACTAGAAACAAAGACCGAAATGAAACTGAGTTGATGTACATGTCACAGTAAAATGATGAGAGAAATTAGGGCTTTTACACAAATCCCTAAGGGTGATGATCAATTCACGCAAGATGTTAACATAACGTCTCTTTCTCTGATGTAAGTAAGTGATTTGATCAAATGCTCGAACTGTTTTTGTGAAATGATGAAATAAACAAGTCAGCATTTCAAGAGCTCTGTTTTCGCTAGTTACCCCACACTTCCTTTTACTTCCCCCCTCTCTCCTCATCCGTGCCAGGCAGCACCGAGTTTTTGACGTGACACACCAAAACAAAATGACCTAAATATTATTTTTTAGTTTTATTTACTTATATTCTTTGCATTATTATCTTTCGATTGATATATCACTTTTGTACGCCGGAAAATTACAAACTGGATAAAACTTAAATTGAAAAATGTAAGCAAATAAATTAGGAAATTCGACCACGTCCTCTTTATAGATAAAAAAAGGCTTTTTGATAGTAAAAAAGACAAGTTTAAAAAAGGAAATAACTAAAAAAAGGTGATACAAATAAAGCAGGAAATTTTTGAAGTACTACATTAATGTATAATTTTTTAAAAAAATGTTTGAAATTCTACTACAAATATCCTTATTTTTTTTTAAAAAAAAAGTGCCAGCTTTATTATGTAATTATTTTGTTAATTATTTTCGGATAAATAATTTGTAATTCAATGATTAATGTTGCATTAATTATTCTACTTTTAAGAATGCACCATATTTGCAAAATAAACACTTTTAAACTCTTGACAATATTATTTCATCATTTCACTGAAACAGGTTAGGGATTTGATGAAATCACTTATTTTCCTTATAGAAATCACTCTTACAGAGTTCTTATTTTAACATTTTGCGTCAATTGATCACCTCCTTTCGGAATTTGATGAAATACATAATTTAATCATTTCCCCCATTAAAAAAAAGTACTCTTGTCGCGGAGATTACAGCAAATCAAACAAATGTTTTTTTATTTGGTTATTGGATAAAAGATATCTAATAAGCGTATTAAAGTTTTGATTTTGAATGATGTTAGATCGCGTCTATTGGAAAATCGCTTAAAAATTGAATTTTAAAAACCTTAAAACGAATTTTGAGAAAATCTACGTTAACGGCAGTGTACGTTACGCCACTGAGTGTACTAGAGCCTTGCCTCTAATGAAATATTTCTTTGGTGTGTTTCTGACAAAACCCAAAATACCAATGAAAGTTTACATAGTTGTATTTGGAGGAAATGCTCCAAAGGTGAGTTTGCGTCAAAGAAATAATTGATCTTACATTAACGGCCGTAGTCAGTAAAGTATATATTGGTTCTGTTGAAACGTTAAAATTAAGCAATAGTGAAACAGTAGACGTTGCATTAAAAATTGCCCACAGACGTGATAACCGAAGGTGGTACACTTCTAGAAAACCAAGAAGTATACCATTTTTTACAAAATCTTGTGATATCTCGAATAAATGGCTTAAAAATATAACATTGTACGCAAACATTTCAGGTTTCTTCATAAGCAAAAGGGGGTGCGTGTTATACGGTGACTATACCAAAAAATTAAAAAACGCAGCTTCAAAGTATAGGCGTGCGATATACACCGGTGCGCGTGATAAGCCGGATTTTAAAGGATTTGTTATAGATCAAAGAGTTTATACAAACTCTAAAAAAGCTAACACGTTGTACATTTCTGAGAAGGTATGTGTAACATTTATAGGAGGCGCTGCAAGAACATTTTTATTATTTCCTTGTGTTGGGCACAAAAGCTTTAGCAGTGTTACGTTTTTCATTTCTAAAATATTTTAAATCTAAAAAAAGTGTGTAAATATAAATCTTTCTCGTAAAAATGTTAGACATTAATAAATATTTCCAATTAACAAAATTTCAAACTCCCTTCGAAACTGTTACTCGAAAAATTTTGCTAAAGCTTCTTTTAGAATTGTTTAAAATGCTATAGGTAGTAAAAAAGTAAAAGAAACAGAAGACTTAACGAAATACATCTTTTAAACGTAATATTTTTCATTTCAAAATCTATTTCATCTACAACTTATTCCTAATTGCTATTCTCAAAAACTAAGTGTCGCTAAAAATGCATCGCATTTTGCCAGTTTCCTTTGATATGTTTTCCTCTCTGCATTCGACTAGGATAAATGTGTTCGCGATCATTGACTCCAGGATCAGCCGAAGCATGTGACTTAAGTTATTCCAATTTAACATAATACCGGAATCACAATACAGAAAAATACGCTTAACGCGAAAACACTTAAGACGAATTATCGGTTGAGACTAAATAATATAACGGTCCGAAAAACTACTACGTATTTTCATGCATTTTTTTTTCTCTTAACACGAGATGAAAATTGCTTAAAGTGATGCATTTTCTCTTTGGGTGATGAACAAAATACGGAAAACACCAGCCGGATTGTACTGTCCTATAGTATTATCGGAAAAATTCCTTAAGATAGAAGATGATAATGTGTATACAGCCCCAATTTAGCAAACAAAGACATTTTGGCGTTTGTTTAAAGCACGAAAAATGTTATTGATGCTGATTCCGACGACGAAAATAAGATGAATATGCAGCTTCTGAGGCAACGTCATCCGAAATTAGGAATATCATGAAAAGTATGCATAGTAATTTAGGTGCCCATTCCAATATTGAAAAGAATAAAAAAAATGGACGACATCGAACAATTTGTTGACAATTTAAAGCTAAAAGGTCAACGCAAAGAAAAATATCAGATTACTTTCCAAAAACTCAATAAATGGTTTTCCAACTCCTTTAAAATTTTATATTAAATTTCATTGTGTGAATGTTTTCGTTTCACTGTTTTTTTATAAATACATGCATACATACATACATATCTCTGCAAAAAAAAATGTACTCCAATAAAAATAATTTTGTTCAATATATAATTTTTTTTGTTACATCCTATATTACAAAATTCTTTTAACACAAAAAAATATTTCAGTCCATTCAATTTCGTGTTATACGATTTTCACTGTATTTATAATTTTTTCTAAGTTTATCACCAAATTATTTTTGATTAGTGGCAAACGCAGTTTATTTGAAACGAACATATCAGTATTGTCTTACATTCCCATTTAGGGTCTTATTTTGAAATTGTGACTTTGCTGTGTGAAAGAAATGTCTTTCTCGAATGATAAAAATTTCACTGTGATTTTAAAACAATTTTATATAAAAATTGCATTTACTTGAATCAAATAATTAATGTGTGTACAAAAAAAGTAAAAAAAAAATTCAATTACAGTTCTACTTCTTTAGTGTCATCGAATTTCAGGGTGAGCACTACGATAACTACCACATTAATTTTTTATAGAAAAAAAAAGTTCAATTATTCTTTCTGTAGTGTTTTTGTGCAACTGCCGTTTGCTAGCGAAATGCATGGTGCGCTGCGAGCAATATGTAGTTTAAAAAAAAGCATTCTAAAATGTTACAAACTGTGAGGAAATCATGGTGTTAAAAAAAAATCGAAATCACTAGCACAGTAAAAATTGTTTAACATAACGTTTGTGTTAAGCACTCTAAAATACACTTTATGTTTCTTTTAATAGACTATTTTTGAGCAATCAATTATTCCTATAAGTTAGCACTTTTTTTATCAATTAGTTCCATAAAGGCGAATTGCAATGCTTATTAACAGATTAAAATGTTGGCAATACAGTGGAGATTCATTACAAACTTCTGACCCTCACAGCTACTAAGCTGGTGTGGTAGTTACGAGAGGCGGTGCCAGCTCAGGTGTCGTCCTTGTCACTTGACCATGGTTCGAAATTACGAGGTCCGTCGCCAAAAGCCCTCGTGTAGCTGAACAGTGCGACGTTAATATTTACTCATTCATTTCCATCAAACAATAGCATGCTGACTTAGATGCATAATGAAATATGAAGGATAGAGCTAAAATAAATACAATAAAATAATTTGTCTAAAATTATGTCAATTTAATTTATAAGAATCTCTGAACATATTTATAGGTATTTGAAAAAGTAACATGGTATAATTTTATCTATAAAAAAAATTCACGTTCAAAAATGATTACTTTTTACACCACTAATTATGATAGTGGAATAAAATTATATATTTTTTGCTTTAGTGTTCAGTTTCTAAGACGTTTTCAATCGTATATAAACCTCCGGTTATCCTCGACCGGAGGTAACTCGCAGATTGGCAAACATCATTATTCTCAATTGCGGATCGCGCTAAATCCACGGATTATTCATCCAAAGGTAACCTGCCGATTTCGGAGTGTAACTCGCGGATTTCTGTCAGGCGAATCTGTTTGTAAATAAAGATGGACGACCGCTTCGAATCGTCACTGCTTGACGATTTAGAAAGTATTGAAAGAAGGTCAGTTTTTTCATTCCTGAACATAGGAACAACGATGTAGATGAACTGATTGAAGATGATTTCCGTCATCGATACAGATTTAATAAAGGCACCATCGAGACACTTGTAAAATTACTGCGCACAATGTTAGATTCTGCTACTGGCCGAAATCATGCTTTAACTGCAGCTGAGAAAGTTCTGGCGGCTGTTCGTTTTTTTGGGTTCGGTAATCGATAAATTAATGTTGGTGACTTACACAGCATAAGTCAGCCATCCACGAGCAGAGCGATTACCGATGTTGCAAGGGCTCTTTCAGAATTACGACCGCAATATATCTATTTGCCACAAACTGAAGATGAGAGAATGCAGGTGAGTTTTATTCATGTTCAGTGAATTTATAATTTGTTTCGTGACAAAAATGTCTATATGTACATTTAATGCAAAAGTTTTTTTTGTAAATAAATATATATATTAGTTTTTATCTGAATCACTTGAAAAAAAAAAAAATATTAATTCATAGCAACATATTCGTAAAAGATTAAATATGCAAAACTCTTGATTGTTGGAATTTCCCTAATTTCATATTACTTGAAGAGCATGTAGAAAAAAATTTACATTGCATACACATGGAAAGACATAAAATATATAAGCACAGAGAGAATATTACTCAGCAGAAAATCATACATGCAATGAGAGTGCCCCCGTAGGATTCATAAGAAGGTCCAAGAAATCCAGAAATATATTCTTGCTCCAGCTGTTATCGTTGAAAAATTATGCGTTAGAGTAATGAGTTTTGTAAGGTAACGAGTTAATAAGGCTTTATTATTGCACATGGGCGAACCGGGCTTCATCCCGAAAACTATTAAGAATGTGTATTAACTTAAGCAAATTTATATTTTAAAATGAATTCTTTGCTTTTTTAAAAATGAAACTCAAGTCAAATATTTTGAATTACCAGTAAAATAATCTCTGCTTTTAAATTTTGATACATATTTTGAGTTATTTCATCATTCAATTTTGTTTCCATTATTAATAGTAGGGGAAAAAGCGTGACAGAGGCAATGCTTGCATTTTGGCGGGTGGAGAGCGTTGCTGGCTTGTACACTTATCACCATAAATGGTGATTTCATGTTAGTATGCAATAGAAATATTTTTAATTCTAATAATAACAATGGCACAAAAAATTTGCTGAATGGGTTGAATGGGCGTTGTGTTTTGGGCATCTGGACTGTAAGACCGTCCTCAATCCCATATCATGATAAGTCTATGATGGGGAGCTTGACGAATGTGGGGTTTTCCTTTCTGCTTAGTGGCATGACGGCGATTGGTTGGGCGATGGAATCCGGGAGGCGTGGCTTCAGTACTTCATCTGGGTTGAAAGTTGAGTGATAATTTTGACTTGGGTGGGAGCTTAGCTCTGATTGGGTGCTGGGTACAGTGATAAGTGACTCCGATTGGCTGCCCTGGGGGCTGAGATACAGTTCATGGGGAGGCGCTTGTCCAGTGGGAAGAAGGAGAGAAAAAATATTGACTAAAAATTATGAAAGTTAAATAATAGCAGACTGAGATGCAATAAAATTATTGCATTAGAAAAGATATTAAGGCGGGTTGTAAGAGTCAAAAAGTATTCTTCTTGGCCTTTTAGTATTATCATTTTGGGGGTGTAAGGAATTAAATTTTGCATATTAGAATTATTGGTATCAGGTAGAGCGTTAAAAAAGTTGATTGCAATATTCTGAATATGAGTTCTAAAGCTAGTAATTTTAAGAGCATTGCGTATGCCGTCATTGCGCATATATCTTTGTAGCTTTGACGATCATACGAATAAAATTTTGCGGGTATTATCAGAAGTTTGTGTGTTTGTATTGGCAACACTATCCCCAAACTGGACAAGCGTAGCTATAATTGGAGCGCATAACGGCTGTATAGAAGCACATTGTTTTCTATACTCAAATACGAGTTCCGACGTATTAGGGGTAGGGGATTTTAAACTTATGATTTTCGGAACTTATACTTAGCGAGCGTATGAGATATGAATTTTTCCAGGTAAGGTGAGAATCAATAATTCCGAAGATATTTGGCTTCCTGAGACCAAGGGGATCTGTTTGTTGTACAGTATGAGCGGTGGTGGCAGAAGTGCTTTTTGTGAAATAATATTTTGTAAGATTTTTTCAACGTTGATGCTGATTTTCCATTTATCATGATAGTTTTGTAGAGGAGAAGGTGTTTGTTTATATATGCGTAGGATATAGTTGTCAGGATTTTTGTATGTTGTGTGGATGGTAGTGTCGTCGGCTGGAGTTGATTTTAGTAGCTTGGTAATTGGGAATATCATTTACGTATAGATTGAGAAAGAGGGACCGGAAGCAAGCTACCTTGTGGACACCCTGCAGAACATTGTGAGAGTTAGATAACGACTCGCTCCTAATTTTAAGGGCGGTTGGTTAGATATGATGAATGAGGTGAATCAGAGGGAGGTAGATTATAGGATATTAGTTTGAAAGTGAGTCCATTAATCAAACACGGTCGAAACTTTCTGGATATCCAGAAATACAGCTCCTGCTTTTCCTTTTCTGGAAACCTTCCGAGATACGTTCAGTTAGTTGTAATAGCGGATGTAGTGTAGAGTTTGTTAGTAAAACCATATTGGTTGGGATTTAGAAGGTTATTATCGTTAATGAATGTTTTCATTCTGTGTAGAATAATAGATTCATTAGTTTACCTAAGTTGATAAGAAAGAAATTGGTCTGTAACTAGTAGCTAATTTTGGGTCTTTGCCGGGTTTACTAATTGGAAAAATAATGAAAGCTTCCCTTCCAGTTGTCTGGAAAGTGATGAGGCCACAGAATTTTATTAATGAGAATAGTTAGAATAAGGATTAATTTTGATTGGAAAGTTTTAACATACGGTTAGTGATGGCGTCTTTACCAGGGGACACACTGGGATTAACATGCTTAATCGTAGTGAATAATTTCATCAGGAGGTGCAGGGTTTGGAAGGGAGGTAGGGGTGGAAATTGTATTTACAGTGTGGTGAAAGATTATTTCATCTCATTTTGGCTATATTCTTCGTTATGGGTGGTGCCAGCAGTTATTTTTGATATTAGTGGCAAAATTAAAATTAGCTTTCTATTGATATCTGTGTTGGCCATACCTGTTGCACAATTAAGAGGGAATTTTTGGCCTTTTTATTTTAAAAATCTTTGCGTTCGCCAAAGGCTGGTGTCTGCGGTGTTGAGTGCTTCCAGTCTTTTTGCCAGATGTTATTATTGTATTTTTAAGTTCTTTTTTTGAGATCTGATTGCTTTGTTGTAGTGTGTTTTGAAAACAGGATTAAGGATGCTGATGATGATATCTTTTACGAAAGTAGTTTTTGACTTTAATGAGCTGGTTTATGTGATGTGGAGTGAAGTTTCGGTGGTCGTTTTCTATTGGTCGGGAGGCGTGGCTATGAGTTTTCGATGACCGCGTCGGTGAACTCTGCGATTTTGCACTCTAAGTCGTTGGTATTATTGATATTGTTAGGATGATAGTCAAGAGAGATTATTGTTTAAAAATTAGTTTTTGCATCCCATTCAGTTAATTGATGCTCTTGGGTTAGAGGGTTCTTCTGCTAGTTTGAAGTTAAAGTAGAGGAAAACAGGGTCGTGATCTGACGAGATCGCTGATTGAGTTGATCGTAAAGGGATAGTAGAAATTTTTAATAAGAGCGATATCTATTGTATTAGCAGGTTATAACCAAATCTAGTAGGAGTAGGGGGAAAGGCTATGTTTAAGTTTAGCATATTGGCAAAGTTAAAGGTGCCTTACCACCTCTGTTAGTATTTACGTTACAATTCCATGCATTGTGGGTGGCGTTAAAATCACCGAAAAGAATACAATTACTGGCTGTTTGAATAAAGTACTCAATGTCTATTGTAAACAAGTTTTCGTCAGATGAAGGGAGAATATAAACACTTGTAATGGAAATTGGTTCATGCTTAGGAGGGGTTAGTATAATATTAGTGGCCTCCATAGCGTGGAGGGGAGGGGTGGGGAGACAATAGTGCTTTAGTGAATTTTTGACTAGAATGAGAGTTCCACCGGCGGTCCAAAAAAATTTGCAGATAGATTTTACACCAGTTATCAGAAGTCATTATGATAAACTTATACTGGTAGATTAGTTTCCGATCAATTGTCATACAGGATTTGGAAAATTCACCATGGGTGTTGCGTTTGTTTTCTCGTGCTCATCACATCAGTTCCTGATGTAATTTACAAATGGCTATCCCTATTGCATCGAAATACTGTAATGTTTATGTAACAAGAAAGATAGTTGTATGTAGTTCTCTTTGTGTTATCAAGTTTAGTCACATCTTTATGTATTACTTCTCAGATCAGTCAAAAATTCTACCGACAATTTGGATTTCCTGGCGTTTATGATGCTCTGGATTGCTCGCTAATCAAAATCCGAAGCCCTGGAGGAAGCTTAGCAAAGACATTTAGGTGCCGTAAAGGATTTTTTGCATTAAATGTACAAGCTGTGAGTGATCCCAACCTTTCCATACGTAACATAGTTGTGCGGTGGCTAGGAAGTACACATAACTCTACAGTTTTGACCACTCTTACCTCAGGCACATTTGTTCAGAAACAGGGGTACCAAGTAGTTACCACCTGATATTAGGAGATAGTGGCTATCCTCTGCGATCTTACCTGATGACACCTTTCTTAATCAGTTGGAGCAGGTCAAGTGAGGTACTTATGTTTTATACACCTCCAATTGCTATTATTTTTTGTCTTATTTTTTATGTCAAGAGAAATCATTTTTGTATGTAATATGATTATCTAACTAATATCTTTAAAAAATGATTCAATCTCCAGATATGAAGATAGAAATATAATAAAATACACATTAAAATGTATATGGGAATATATATATACTCAACCGTGGGCCAAATGACATTTATATGTGTCCCACAAGATTGGTAGGAATTCAAAAAAGTATTTTTTTAAAGGGAGTATACTATTTTTTGGTACTTTAGTCCAAAAATTCTTGTTTTTAGAGTGTTATTTATGTAAATCTAATCACGCACGAAACGAAATGCCGTAGAGAGAACAATATGGTACGGAAAAAGGTGCTGCTTGCATTGTACACCATTCCGATGTTCGCTGGAGACTGCACAAACAGTTATTGTTGCGACAGCTGTGCGCTGCCTAACCTTGCTCTCAGTTTAGGTGATTATGAGGATGAGGATACCCTTCCCACTGCAGCAAGATGATACTATGATAAACCATAGCCAAGAACATGGTGCAATAGCCAAGAAGGGCTGGTGTTGCAAATTTTTTTAATTGATTTATTTATGAGGGAAATGTTTTGTAAATAATTTTGTTGAGTGAAAACATTATTTTTAAATAAATACATACTCTTCCAGAGAGAGAGTCTTTGTTCAAAAGAATCTCCAAGTCATTAATTAAATTACAGATACAGCATTTATGTTCTTTGTGGAGTTTTATTTACAAAAAGAAAAATGTACATCAATTTTTCTTTTTCTAAATCTAATTTAATTTTTTTGTTTAAGAGATTATAATGTTCAATTTTCACCTTTAAGACCTTCATCTTTTAAAATGTGTTCTTTTCGATGTAATAAAAGCTGAGGATGGCTCTATGCTCTTCTTCCTAAATTGTGCAATTTGTTCATAATCCCTTTCCATAGCAACTTTTCTTGCATTGGCTGCTTCTGCAAATGCTTCTGCTGTTTTAACAGAAGCATTTGGCTTGCTTTTTGATTTTCTGAGGAATTTTTTGGAGTGTTTTGTAAAAGGGGGTAGAGAGCATAGAGTTTCCCCCACAGTTTTTCAGTGGAATTTCTTGAACTTGCTCTATTGCCAAGTTTCCTACAAACAAAATACAAATATTGATTAAGTCTGTCTTGGTTTACAAAACAGAAAAAGATAACAAAAGAATCAAAATTTATACCACAATTTCAGTTTCCTTCCTGTAAAATATGTTGCTTTTATTCTAGGTATGATTTAATGTTTACAATTCATTTGATACATTACAAGCACTACTCAAAATGTTTACACTCAAATTATGTACATTTAAAATAAGCACAATACTATATTTATATATTGGTATAGTGTGTATGTTATTTGGTGGCTGTATTCAAAAGAAGTAGGGTAATCATGGCTTTTTCTTTGTGTACTTAAAAGGTGATGTGCTGGCGCTACGACATGATATATATTGGTACCCATCAATGGGTTGGTCATCGCAGTAAAAATAACCATCCACTTGGCTTACTTCTATGGAGTTACCTGAAAAGCATTGTATTTACTATAAGTACTACAACTTATAAATATGATGTTATATAGTCATTCATTCATAGCATAATAAGTTTTCGCGCTTCTTATGTAAGCTTGAGTTTTATTTAACAAATTAAAAGTTGTAAGAGAGTTGAGTATGTGCACCACACAAACAACAACTGAAATTTTTATATATTTACATGACATTTGTATATTGTGTGTGGAATTGGAACTCAGGCCCTTATACAACATCACCAGAGATAAACGGGCTACCATTTTTTTACCAACTACGCTGCTCGGTTGGAGCTAAAACTCTTTCTGAAAAATTGTAAATATTTTGTATATGTAAAATTTGTTTTCTGTTCTATATTATAAAATATTGATAAATGTGTGTGTATATATATAATGTGCTTTGTGACAAATAAAATCAGATTAATACCTATAGTACAATTGACACGTTAGATGGAATTGGAAAAGATTCAGTAACATGTTCTGTTTTAGATAAATCAGACTTATTGGGGCCTAGAATTTAAATTAACAAATTTATTCTCCACAAAAAAAACTGGATTTTTCATTCTAAGATTTTATAGAAATTATAAGTGAGAATAATTATTAGACGTTAAGTAGTACAGTGGCCAGGTATATACATAATAAACATTCTATTTTAACCTACCCAAGGGTTACTGGAAAATTTTAAATAAAAAAAAAAAAATATATATTAGGATATATATACTTGTATACAATCAAAATATAAATGAAAATTTTAAAATAATACGAGTTTTGAATTCTCATTGTATAACATTTAACAACATTTCCTAATAGTATTACCAACTTAATTTGTACCATGCCCCACTTATTAATAATAAGAATCTTAGCCCTCAAATTATTGATAGCCACTTTTTCAGGCAGCATCACATCAGAACATTTAAAATGTAGAGCACAATGTTATAACAAATAATTCATAATGTCAAAAGCTGAAAATAGTAATTCGTTTGTATTCCTTATTAATTTTTAGTGGTTATTATTAATTCAATTTGTCAGCTGGGAAGGTTCTCGAACTGTTCATGTGGATCAATATTTACTTATTATCGATTCTAACTTTCAACATTTCATAATGTAATTGTGCGGATTTGTATTAAAGAGTTCTTTTTATATAATAAAACTTACACAAATCAAAAGTGCAAAACGAAAAGTCTATTTAGAATAAAACAAGAAAATTTAAATTAAGGCCTAAATAAAAATAATAAAAATCCATTTACACACTTACCTGAGTTCCTGAAGATACTGTCTCATACTCGTAATCGCAATCGAATCTGCATGGCAATGGTTCGATTGAATTACTTATAACGGCCAGCCGCTCATCTAACGATGTACACAGTAAATTAGGGGGTCCTCCGCCAGTTTTAAATATTTCTATTTTGTTGGAGATTCTTTTTTTTTTTTTTTTTTGACTCCTTTTCATATTTTTTAAATTTGTTTTGAAGCTGCTACCGACTAGAACATAGGCTACAGCTGCATTGAAATCCACCGTCAAACTATCCCATGCTTCTTTTTTCTTGTTAAAAACTGCGTTGGTAATTTTGCAGTTTATTATGTATTTATATTTTTCAACAAGATTTAACAACAATTCCATCTCCTGAACTGAAAAGTTGCTTTTCGACATAGCAAAACGAAACAAAAGAAATACAAGTCAAACAAAAAAGCGTGTGAAAAACAACTGATTGGATGTTTCGCGCCAAGATGCAACATAAAATGTAAGCAATATGTCACGTGATTATCAGTGTCCAATCACAACGACTGTAACATCTTGCCCACGCATAACTCACGGATTCGGTAATCGTCAGTTCGAGAATAAGAAAGGAGAATTATATCCGCGATTTATCGGCGAGCGAGGGTTACCCAATCCGTGAGTTTTCTTTTCAATAACTCGCGATTGAGAATACCATCGTAAGAATACTCATTTTTGACAATATAAAACTAGTTCCAAAAACCGATGGAATTCTAATTAATATGAGCGTTTTCATTTCCATTCTTGTTTTAAAGTAAGAAGTAAGTACTGCAAAGCAGATGAATATGCTTAATCTGCTGAAATAAAATTCCAAGGTAAGCAAATAGTTCTATGCGTACGCCTAGGTGTATCTTCTCACGAACCGTGCGACGCAAAAACTCGCCGAAGGTACCAAAAGTTCGGGAATGATCCGAGGAATCTGTTTTGACCATTAACATTCCGATTAGTTAAAAAGATATTAATTAAAAACCTTAAAACGCGTAATTATTGCGGCGAAGTTCTAATTTTACCGAACTTTTTTTTTTTTAAGTGAAACTTTTTTTGCGCTCGAGAGTGAATGAGAAAATTGCCCAGTTTTGCGTAACAGCGAAAAAGCGAACGGAAGTAGTCTTCCCCCCGAATCGTCGCCATGGTAGGGGAGAGAGCAAGAGGAAGAAAAGAGGGGAGCGGAAACACCACGTGACTTGCGTCATATCGGGGGAAAAGTTGGATAATTGACGACGTCTTCGATTAAAAACATGCCCAGTCCGATTAGAGCCCTTTTCCCTAAAACCCGGGAACATTATCAACGGTCGTACGGGGTTGACATTACGGTGTAGACAAAAAGCTTTTCCGTAAAGCGTCCTTTTTTAAAATTTTCCCTTTAGATTGTTGGCACGTGGCGCTGTGTTCGTTTAATTTATTTCTTTAACTGGTTGAATTATTTAATTCTAGTCAGAATACCCAAATCAAATGCACAAAAAGGAAAAAGGTCGTGAAAGAAAAAAGGTGTGTGCACTTATGTCTCAGTAAAAGGGTTTTATTTCTTTGGGGAACAAGATTAAAAACTTTCTAAAAATCTTTTGAGAGCAAGTGGGCCAAGGATGAAAGGGGGTCACGAGAGAGGTTTACTACCCCAACCTTCATTCAATTGGACCAGCCAAACTCGAGATAATCACGATTTAAATAAATTTAAACACCCTCGCATAGGAACAATAGGACCAACAAGTCAGCAGATTGTACCTGGAGTTGAGTTGAACCGAATGTGACACCTGAGACCTCACATTGAATGTCTCGGTGGGAAGAATCATTCCTGAGAAAACTGAGACATCTCTGCTCAAAGAGAGAGAGTTCCCGAGTTATGGTCATTTTAAAATAATTAAAACATTTAAAATAATTAAATAAAATATAGAAGCAGAGCACCCAGCAACTCGAAACTATGCCTGGTTGTGAGGAAACACAAAAGGAATCCGTTCGATCCGATACAGAGTTTCTAGTTGCAAATGGGGCGGTGCTAGCTCGGGAAAAGAAACCGAAACTAACTCCCCCGGGGGTTGCAACTGTGGCGTAAATGGTCACGTACATCCCAGCGATATACAGAGTAGTAAGTGATCCCAAAGTTTCATCCTTCTATCTCTGTAATATCGTTACGTCATCAAAAGATCGAACCCCATAGGAATTACATGTAGATTCTAATTTTAGTGATAACGCCCCGCCCTAAGCCCATTGTCTACACATGAGTTATAACAGAAGAAACAGCTCAACGATGAGAACCTATGGTCCAAGTTTCATTAACGAATCTCAAAAATCCTCGGAGCTATGCGGGATTTTAAAAAAATTATAACTTTAAAATAATTTAAAAATGTTAAATATGGGTGAAGAAATGGGGCTATGGTCCTGAAAAAATATATCTAGGGTGCTCATAGTAAGAACAATCGAATCCAGCCGGTGCGGTCGACCATGCCATAAAATTTCCCAAGCTATTTCTGGAAGGTTTGTAGGGCGGGGAATCTACGTAAAGCTAGCGCTAATACGAAAAAATGGCGGACCACCAAAAATCAAGTTCCAAGCTCAATTTCTTAGGTGAAATTTTTCCAGTCCCCATAGGATTAACATTCCATGATATTTTAGTGCCTAAGCCCTCCCCCTTACACAATGAGAATGAAGTAGATGAGTGGATGGGTCTCGACGAGTGGGACAGTTGGTTCAAATCTCAGGTTCGAGACTCGAACAGGAGTCAATATATTGTGAATTTAAACAAATTAAAAAAATTTGACAGTTAAAAACTGTGGAAGAAATAGCCCTAAGAGCATGAAATTATAATAACTGGAAGAGCAGATAGAGAGGGATCGAATGAGCCAGGTCCGAATGGACCGTGAGGCTCGGGTGCCGAGATTTTGGCCAAAAGTGTGAGGGGGGAATGCACAGGGGGGATGCTCCCAACATATGGTTTATAACAATAGTTTTTATGATCCGCCAAATATCAGTCCCATTGTACCAAAAAAGTGGCGTATTAAAATATTATACAACGGTGTGCGCGCACATCGGTGTCGTGAAGGTATGCGCGTGCACCCGGGACGGGGAGCCCCATCGAAAAAATTTGCCTCATTTTTTTTCCCAACTCTTAAAAAAAGAAACTAATATAAAAAAAGTATTTTTTAAAATTTAAAGGGGGAAAATGATTGTCCCATTCTGTATATTTCTGCAAGGATTTTGATAGTTCCTACGGAATCAAAAGAAAAGGTTTGTTTTAGGGGGGGTAAGCTTAGTGGTAGAGCATTCGACTGAGATTGAGACCCCCCGTGGTTCAAAACCTGCGTGCCCCTTCTTCAGAGAAGTGAAAAAAATTTTTCGAGAATTTTAAGGGGGAAATGATCTTCCCATTCTGTATATTTCGACAAAGCATGTTCGACCCTGAGGGTTTTGCGCACTCCGTGAGGGTTTTGGGGTGCATCGAAAAAATTTATCCTCACCTTTTTCCCAAAACGCCCAAAAAGTTAATTTAAAAAGAAAAAAAATATATAAAAAATTCAATAAACCCCAAGGGGAAGAGTCTTTCCTTGAAAACCAAACAAGAGGGCGCTGTGCATCTTAAATTTTCGAACACCCGTGAGGAAGTTGTAGGAATGGTGATCTGAAATCGATTAATCGATTTTAAAAAAATCGATATGTTAAATCGATATGTAGCACTGAATCGATTCAGTGAATGGATATTTCATCGTAGAATATCGACATTCGATTTTTCTGTTTTGTTAAAAACCATAAAAATAATTTACACTTAGTTGTATGCACCGGAATGTCAGGGCTTAGACGAAGAATTTAAACACTATTTATATATTGCAGGCAGCTGTGCACCTGAAGTATGATCCTTTACTTTACTACAAGGACAGAAAAACTCTTATCATCACATTCACTCAATAGCCATGATGTATATGAGTAGCGTGGGATCATCTGTTTTTGTGAGCGCCTTTTTTCGATTGCCGGCAACATCGCAAGTCATGAGCGGAACCGCTTGGATCCGTGGAGACTTGACTTTCGTTTTTAAAAAGCTTAGATATTAAGCATTGGGAACTATAAGCTATATTATCTTTTATCTAAACTTTTTAATGTAACAAATACATTTAAGAAATAAATGTCTCCTTTTATACCTTATACTTTGATATGGTAATAAAATTAATTGTAATTGTCGAATTCCCCGAAGTAAAAAATTCCTTGATTTTACTGATAAAATATCATTTATTATGGTATCTTTCTTGTTTTTCATAAAATGGATTTATATTTACATTATAAATGTAGACTTGGAAAAAATCGATCTTTAAGATAAACTTAAATGAACTATACCTGAGAGAGATATTGAAATATAATTAATATTATACAAAGATCTAAATAAATTACGTTTCGTATAAAAAAAAGAAAGAAAGAAAACGTGTAAAAAAAGGATTGAAATTAAAACACAAACAAAATATGGAGAAATTAGCCTGTTTTCAGATATTTTTCATTGTGGTAAAGATATGGAGCAGCATAATGATTTTTATTCAGATTTTAAAGTTCTTTATCCGAATTTAAACGAAGCAAGAAAGTATGGTTATTTGATATTGTACCTAACAACACTTTTTCTGATTATTGTCGATAACTTTTGGAAATTTATGGATTTTTCTGGAAATGGTTTTGTTGAATTGTATTTATAGAAACTTCTTTCTTTATCGGAGCAAATAATTAGCTTATTTATTATAATAATGCATACCATTAGAATTTTCACGCTAATTTTCCTAAGAAAATGACATTAAAGACGAATAATATTTTTCAAAATAGAAAATGTTTTTCCTTTCAAATTATTCTACAATTTAAGCCAATTAAAGGCTACGTGATTCGCTCCACAGTGCCACCACAAGCCTTACCCTGAATATAAGCGAATCCTTTTATTTTTGATTCCATGTCTACGGAATTCCTTTACTGATAGCTATCATAAAAAAATAGATTTGTATTTGGGAAAAATTAAATAAAACATGCCTTGCAACTTACGCAGCATTTCAATGTGACTCATTTGTTGAACGCAAAATCATACGCGAAGTTTTCAATTTTCCACGCATCAAAAATGATGCGTCCTTCTCATATTAACAAGCAATTATTTAAAAACACTCAAATAGAATGTATTTTGTTTTATAAATAAAAACTTTTTGATTAAAAAAGTGGTATAAAATGACGTTTTGTTGATAGATAAAAGAGTAGATTGTATCTTGTGCTTACGGTACTAACTTATTTTACATGTATATATAAATATCAGTTATTCTAGTTCAAATTGGAATTTTCAATTTGCGGAAAAAAAACAACTTCCTTTTATTAATTAGTAGAGATGTATGAGATGCATGTGTTTCCTTCCTACGTGACGCGGCCCGAAATGCCCACATAATTTTGACCTTGACCTTTTCAAGGTAAAGTGGATGTAAGAGCATTTATATTAAGCATAAATTTGGTTAAACATAATTCATTTGTTTTTACTCTTTCATACCTAACATTTATTATCTTTCATACCTAATATTCATTACCTTTCATACATAACATCTATTACCTTTCCATATCTAACATCTTACATTTATCATTTTCTATCGATAAAGAAATTTGCATTTCATGAAATATAACCATGTAATAAATAATGTCATGCTTCGTCTAGTTGCCGTTGGTGTGGTGTGGTAGTTAGGAGAAGGGTGCCAGCTCAGGTGCCGTCCGCGTCACTTGACCATGATTCAAAATTACGTGGTCCGTCGCCAAAAGCCCTCGTGCTGAACAGTGCGACGTTAATATTCAATTAATCAATCAATCGTCTAGTTGCCAAGCTTTAAAAATCTAAAAGAGACAAATAGTGCGGATGTTTTTGCGCCGTCTTTTGGGCATTAGTGGAAATTCGAGGAAAAATATTAGAATAATATTAAACATATTTTAAAAGATAATTTGGCTTCATAATCATAAAGCCTTACATAAAAAGACAAGTGGAAATATTTTCGAACCGTTTTGAAATAACTTAACGTTAAATACTGCAATTATGTGCCAAAATATTTTAAATGCGTAAAACGAAGAATGATATGAAAACAGTTACACAAAAACTGAAATCAGATGTGCGTTGAGCGCTTTATTTAAAATTCATTACTTCTGCTTATAAAATTTAACTCAGTGGCTTGACAGCCCATGAGGGCCAAGGAATACTATGCCCAACTCAGTATACGCGACTTTGAGCTCTGTGGTACATAAGCAGATGTTCCAGTCAGGTGGTCAGTCGGACGCGAAAACCTAGTGTTAAGTTCCTAAGCAAGTTTGGTACTAATTTATCGATCCACTGGATGAAGGGTTGAGTCAACCTTGCCCAGCCCGGGGTTTGAACTTTGTACTTGGGTCGTGGAAGAGCAACGCATTAACCACTTAGTCACTGGGCTTCATCTCCTTATAAAGAAGGCACAAAAGTAAAATTATTGAAATAAGTTTAAGAAATTAAATTAATAACTTCATTTCTTCCGGTATCGCTATATTTTTTGAAGTACCGAGTATATGTTACCAAGAACGTATCCTCAATTGAAAAAATAGATTCCAGGAGACATACAACCCTCCCTCACTATCTACTTAAAATCCCAAGGTAAACAAACGTATCTATCTATCTATGCGTCCCAATTTTCTCACGAACCACACGACAGCAGAAACTCGCCGAAGGTACCCAAATTTCGGGAATGATCCGAGGAATCCGTTTTGACCTTTATATTTCGATATTCCAATTAGTTAAAAAGATATTTTAATTAAAAACCTTAAAACGCATAATTAGTACTATTTTTCACCGCCAGGAAATTCGGACCTTCTTTTTTTTTTCAGACGTTTTTAAAACGCGATCTAATTTTTTTCATGAGACTCACACAAAAAATAATTACAGATTTGGAAAGATCATTTACTTCGCCACGATATGCTATAATTTATTTTACAAAATAATTATATTTTGTATTTTTTACGATTTTTTTAAAATGAGTTGAAATCGATACGTTTTATGAATATGATTTGTAAAACGTTCCACTCGCACTTTCTTTCACGCTAATGAAAAAAATATTTCACACTAAAAAAGTTCATGCTTTTCTCTTTTAGAATCAGTCATTTAAAAAATTTAATGTCAAAAACTGCTTCTTTTTTTTACGATTTTTCAAAAAATACTCAAAATTTTATTTAAATACTTAATAAGTTCTTTATTTATAAAAATAATCTCGCGAAACTTTTTTCCCGTGTGTAGAATAATATTGTACGTAATCTGTACAAAGATTGATAAAATATTTTCAAAATTACGGTTTTTTTTAAAAAAAAGGTGTTTTACGTTTTTTTTCCTTTTGCAAGAAATATGTAAGCATTACTTTTTTAAAGATTTTTGTTTAAAAATAACCGTTGTTTGTGCAATCGATATGTGAATTTTGAAAGCATTACAAGCCCAAATTTTTTTTTTAATTTTAACAAATAACGCAATGCGAAATTGAAAAAATCTTCCTTAATTTAAAAGGTATTTGCACTGCTTTTTCTTTAAGAAACCTACAGCGCGGCTGTTAAGCCCGCTGCTTTATAAAACGGTAGTTCTCTGGTTCGAAACTGAAGAGGTAGAGATATTCAATTTCACATTGCGCTATTTGTTAAAGTTTAAAATCTTTTTAGTGGAATAAAAAAGGTTAAAATTAAAATAAAATATCAAAACGTTTTTCTCAGATCGTTTTTTTTTAATGGTTTTTTTTCAGTACATGTATATATATATTTATATATCTAGGCTTTCCCCCATACTGTTTTTTTTTCTAACTTATATATATTTATATGTTTAAACAAACATTCAAACGTTTAAAAAAACAACGTTTCAATAGTATCTGTAAATTTTTCAAAACTTACAGAAATTTAAATTTTTAATAAAAATATATATATATTTTTTTAAAAGGATTATTTTTTAGTATTTCATTACAAAAAGGATTTTTTGTTAATTAAAAGTACATCGCTATCATTTTGGATCAAAAAATACTTTTTTAGAGACTTTTTTGGCAAACCCATATGTAACGATTGATTGATTTTTAAAAAATCTGTGAAATCTACTTTATTTTTTTAGATTCTTATAAAAACAAACCCATTATTAAAAAAATGATGAACGTTTTTTTTTTACTTTTAGATCAGAATCGGGTTTTCCCCTTTTTTTGCTTCAAAACATTAATAATTTTTTAAATTTTAACGCAATATTGTTTTTTATATAAGTCATACATCGAAATTTGAAACTATATCTTATCTGTGAGAAGGAAGGGAAGATAGAACAATAATTTTACACTAAAAAAAACCGTGTTCGGGCTATAGAGAGGGGAAAGAAACCTGTCTTAAATCAAAAATAAGTGGAATGGAACAAATTTCGAAAAAGGGAAATTTTTTGACATAATTTTAGAACTCACTCACATTGTGCGAGTACAAACACACACACACAGAAATGCTGGTGTCATGAGGAAAAGAGAAAGCCCGAACAACGCCGGACTAAGCGGTGGGGGAGAGTCATTTGGAAAAGAGTATTAGAAGTGCTGATTTTGTGAAGGAAAGGGAAAATTTATAAAAGTAGAGATAGCCCGTGCAACGCCGGGCCATGCAGCTAGTAACTATATTATTTTTTTTAATGATATATGAAAAAGTTTTCCGAAAATATTGTCGTGGAACATCGGTCAGGTATAGAAGAGCCTGCAATGTAACCTCCCAAAATAACCGGGAAAAAGTAGAATTATTATAAATCGTGGCTAGTTATACAGCATAATAAATTCCATCTTCAGTTAAATTTGTGAACAATCGATGATGTATTATTCAATGTTAAAACATTCATTAATTTTATTGATGTCGTATTTTCTCTATTCTTTGTTCGTGAATTAATGACTTGTTTGTCTTTCTTTTCTAAAATCATAATGCACCTTGTACAATCTTTATGAAATTAAATGTTACAGAAAATTTATCATATACTGTATTATTTTTGCTGATTTCATAGAGATAACACCAATCTTCTGTTTTTTCAAAATTGTGTTAAATTTTGTCACGATTTTTTTTCTCTTGCATGTATACATCCAACGCGAACATTTGGTTGAATAAAAACAGAATTAGGTATACCTTTAAAAAATATGGTGTCCTGTTTTTTACATCAAATCAATCAAATTATGTTTTACTGTTTGCGTCTAAATTTTAATTACTTTCATCTTTTCATTTGTATTCATTGATCCTCAGGTAGAGGATGGCTTCTGTGTGTTTGTCAAATCATGCTCATATTATAGTGAACATATGGTTAATTAAAAGTAAGACGCATTTTTTCGCGTTCATACTTTTTTAAACATGTTCATTTCATCTGTAGATGACGCTGCTATAGTAACTAAAAAAAGAGAGACAAAAAGTGTCAGCAGTGCATAGACGAAATAAAAATAAATATAAAAAAATAAGTCAAATTCTTTTCTTAGCTCATTCTCTCATAAAGTTTAGTTGTTTGTTTTGAAACGATTTCATTGGCAAATTATCGATTTTTTTTTGAGTGTAAATAGATTTATCTACATTTTTTAATAGTAGAACACTTTGAAAAGTGTAGTTGTTGTAAAGTGTCTTCTAGCGACGAAAATATGCAAAGCGAGTGTCGTCATTTTAAATGGAAGTCAGATTTTCCAGCCGTTTTTTTCGCAACTGCGCACTCTTGTTAAAGCCGTGACCTAACAGTTTTTAATATGTTTTCTTCTTCCACAGTACTGAAGTTCACTGAAATTTCACAACTCAAAATTAGATGGCAGAGACTGCAAGAGAACTCTTTTATTTTGCGTTCACCCTGTTTTCTCTTACTACATGCTGTGACGAAGCATATCTCTTTCCCCTACTTTCCAACAGATCCCTTGTCCCTTGCCGACAGAAGCTGTGAAAATTCCAGGCATTTCCCTAATTGCTGGGAAGGAATTTCGTAACTGGGTGGTCGAGTTTCGGCACCTTTTTTCCCAGCTGACCGGACTGTCAAAAAGAGGCGCCTTAACATTGTGTATTCATTTTCCCACAACTCGTTGACGACGGCGCGTCTGAGAACGTACAAAGGTGCACCCAGCCTCGGCGCTTCTTTGAGTCTAGCTAACAGGAAATGAGACCGCATTGGCGCGGCAGAAGGGTAAGAGATCAAGGGAGCCGAGTCCGGAAGCCTGCAGAAGAACCAGAGGGTTTGAGGCCGACAAAAAGATGAGAGGTGGATGACTAGGAGAAAGAGAGATGATATAAAGAGGGCGAGAGAGTCCGAAAAGAAAAAAAAGACTGGATTTTTGAAGGGAGCCGTTCGGACTTCCTTTGAGCGATAGGAAGAGCGATAACGAGCCCTCGAAGTACAGCTGTCTCCTGGCTTGGAAAATCAGGGAACGGAAGTGAGTGCGAAAGAGACTCGAAATTGTTACGGACCCTTTTGATATTGAACTGTAAAAGAATATACCATTTTAGTTTTTTTGAAGAATTTCATATTGAAATAAATAGTTAACCAAGAGCTGAGTGAAATCATTACAAAAATAATATTTTTCTTGGATGAGCCCTAAGGCAATTTTCTCTGCAACACAGCATAGCATTTTGATTTCTGACTATTGTTTAAGTATTGTTTTTCGTTTCTCAATAGAAAATAATAACTGAATGGAATTGAGTTGATGTATATATTTTGGATTAAATATTAGCAGTTTTACGAGAGGAAGTGTATAGCTGTTAATATCGTATTTACTGCATTTTGACATGCTTGAGCATCATTATCATTATTTAAAAGTTCATAAATTCATCCACTAAAAAAATTTTAGTCTATTCAATTAAGATAATACTACATGCATTTCAGATTCATATTTGTTAGTCTTTGCAACAAAATGTATAAAGAATCTTAGGGTTTAGATCAGAGGTACTCAACCTATTCTACCACCTGGATACATACATATGATAAATATTTCACGCGGGTGGCAACTTGAATATTAATGGGGTGGGGTGGGTCACTATAAGACAAAGGAGTTTAAAAAGTGGAAAATTGATCAAAGCATTAATTATTCTGAATTTTATTTTAAAACAATATTTAACTCCATCAATCTCAACTCACAAAAAAATGGGTTTTATGCATTTTTTACCCGTTATAGGGTAATTTCGGTTCCTTTCATCAATAATCGAAATCTAATAATCTTAGGTCTAATGCATGGTGTGGCATCTGCTCGTTAGTAGGATCTCTTCAACAATACTTGTCAAGATTGACGTACGGGGGATCAAGTTGTCCACATAGGACATTGCATCTTCCCCAAAACACCGGATGTTCTTTTCTCCTGCCTAGGACATAACGCGTGTGAGCCGATTTAGAAAACGGCTTTGATGTCATAACAACTTTTCCTTCTCCGACATCCAGACGATGTTTAATTTCAGCGTTCTATAGGAAGACAGCTTTGCGGGACAATATCGTTTTGTTGGTTTCCCCTCGCACATCTGGGCCACAGACAACTTGATAGAAAAGTAACGTCGGACGGTCGGGACAAAGACACACTCTCACAGTAAATGTGACAAGGTGGTTTACAAACCTCAATATGGTAAACAAGATACCGCTTCGGAGTTGGGATCAGACTTTCTGGCCTATTGTCTACAATTACCAATAGAGTAGGACTAAAGTGTGTAGATTTTTACATGCGCCAATTAGAGGTCATACAGGCGTGAAAATGACCCGCTCATGGGATTTAAAGGGTCGGCTCGGAAGTTGACTTTCTCTCGAGAATTACTTCACACTTGAATTTTTTCTTCTTCGAAAAAGGAAAGAAGGAGTACCGGAGTCAGCGGAGCAACAGCTTGAATGATCTGATTTCAAACTATAAATTTTCTGCAGCGAAATTTATTATTTATTTAATCCAGAATAAAAGGTCTTTTTGGCAATTATCTGTGTGATTTCTTAAGTTATCGTGTTACATAAGTAATTTAAATAGCTCACCACACCACACAATGGTTAATTTATACTGGGAGGGTGGTATCCCTCACCACTTAATGGTGGACCAACTCCCATTACAAAAATGTTCAACTGTTTATACATATGTATATTGTAATTACTGCAGTAACTAATTTCGTATCCATATATAGATAAGATTTATTTTTTAAAATGGGCATTTTTAATTTTTGCAAACAAAATCACTCTTCTTTTCATGAATAAGTAGAGATTGAGTTCCCTGAGTTTCCTTCATTCGTGACACGTCCCAAAATGCCTACATAATATTGTGCTCAACCTATCCAACGTTAAGTGGATTTAAGAGCATTTCTTAAGCATAAATTTGGTTAAACGTTTGATTTGTTTTTACTCTTTCATACCTAACATCCAATTTCTGTCTATAAATTAATTTAAATTTCATGAAATATAACCATCTATATGATCATGCTTCCTTTATATTTAAGCTTTAAAAATTTATGAGACAAGAATTGAGGTTGTTTCTACGCCATCTTTTGGGTTTTAATGGAAATCCAAGGGAAAATATTAGAATAATATTAAACACATAGTTTAAAAAGTTAAATTAGCTTCATAACTGTAAAACTTTATATAAAAAGAGTATTTGAAATATTTTGGAACTCCTTTTAAATTACTTAACGTTAAATATTGCAATTATGTGAGTTTTTTTTTTTTTTAAATGCATAAAACGTGTTTTTATAAGAAAATAGTCTCTCAAAGACTGAAGTCAGATATTCGCGATGAGCTCTTTATTAAAAATTCATTACTTCTCACAAAGAAAGCATAAATGTAAAATTAAAGCTTTTTAAGAAATTTAGACATTTTAATTAAACAATTTTGAGAATTTTAATTAAAAACTTCATTTCTTCTGTTATCGCTATATTTTTCGAGGAAGTACCGAGTATATATTACCAAGAACACATCATCAATTGAAATAAAAGATTTTAAGAGTCATACCACCTCCCTATAAGTAAACCATCCTTTTTTAAAATATGGAAAATTTTTCCAAAAAATACCGTCTTAACATTGTCGGTATCAGAACCGGAAAAAATTCCCAAAATATCCGGGGAAAAAAAGATGAACCCCCCCATTTTGACTCTTCCATATTAACAGTAAAGAGACTTTTCCCCCCTAGCAAAAGAAAAATCTTCAGTGATGGCCAAGTTTTGAACTGTGGGGTTATGAGCATGCGCCGATCCCCTTTTTCCCCCATGTCAACTGTTAGTTCTCTAGTTATGTATGTAAATTTTTTGTTTTGTCTAATAAACGTGTTTTAATAACTCTAGTGGACTTAGTAAAGAACCCCTTCCCCGTCTGTCCCTTATCATTTGGCGCCCACCACGTCATACAGATTGTTTTCATAAATCGTGCCTAGTTATAATCAGCATTATAAATTCTGTCTTCAGTTTAACTTCTGAAAAATAAATGATGTATTATTCAGTGTTAAGACATTCCTTAATGTTGCTGATGTCATATTTTGGCTAATTTTTGGTTTCATGAATTATCGACATGAATGGCTTTCCTTTTAAAATCATAATACATCTCGAACAATCTTGATGAAAATAAATGTTTAAGAAAACTAATCGTTAACTGCATTATTTTTATTGATTTCATACGACCAACACCAATTTTCTATTTTTCCAAAATTGCATTAAATTTTCTCACGATTTTTTTCTTTCTTCTGCATCTATATATACAACGCAAATGTATTTGTCGTGTAAAAACAGAATTAGATGTACTTTTACGAAATAAAGCGTTCGTATTTTCAAGTGCATCAAATTTCTTTTACAGTTCGCTTAAAGTTTTATTTATGTTGTGTTTTCGTTTGGGTTCGTTTGCCTCCATGTACCGGTTGGCTTCTGTATATTTGACGAATCATATTTATTTTATTGGGAAAGTGTTTTCAAGTAAAAGTAAGAAGAAGGACGAACGCGTGCATTTTTTCGCGATTTTACTTTGAGTTCAAGCATGTTACTTTCATGTGTAGGTATTACTAATATAATCCAGCAAACCATGGTTTAACCCTTTTCACCCATTATGATTTAAAACCCCGGTTTTTTTTATGCACTTTTATATATTTTTTATCACTACATTGAAAATTAAAGGATATACATAAACAAAATACCAAGTTTGGGGGAAAATTTTAAATTTTAGAGCTAATTAATTAAAGATATTCCACTGTAAAATTAATTACATACACTGTTCACTTAAAATAAAAAGTGTTAAATCGTTTTCTAAGGTCCTCATTAACATCCAAAAAAAAAAACAAGACTCATAAATTTTGACATTAACTATTTTTTCGGGACAAAATGATAATCTTTGCAATCCGCTGAAAACGCAATTTTTGCTATAAAACTATTCGCCTTCCCAACTAAAATACTCATCATAGAATTCGTGCTGCCATATATCTTGGAGTGGATTTCAAAGAATATTCCTGCTAAGTGTTGTCAGAATATTCCTAAAATTGGTTATTCTATGTTATTTTAAATTGAGTGGTACTTATAAGTACCTTCGGTAGATAAAGGTTTAACTATATAGATGCAACCGCAGTACGTAGATGAAATTATATATATATGTAATAGATTGAAGTAGTGTTGGCCGGTGTAGAGTAAGTATCAATGTTTATTTAGTAATGACGTCTTCAGAAAAAGCTTACACTCCTTATTATGAGCAAAATCAGCAGATTAAAGCACAATTACGTTCTATTTTCACTTGAGTGACAGCGGCATTTTGGAGGACACAACACAAGACAAAAAGCAGCAAGTATTTTCACTTTAGGGATGGCGGCAAGCAGAAAAAAGAGGCGGATTACTTTGAATAGGCGTTTTCCCTTTGGGCATCTGATTGGCTAAAAGGGCGGGTTCGGCAATCGGCAGCCGATTACGATTAAGTTTACAACGTTTATTTTTTAAAACCCAAAATTAAGATTATTTAAGATCATTTCAAAATTAATTAAAAGTATGTTAGAGGGAATTATTACATATATATATAAATGCAAAAAAAATTTTCTAGCTCATGCTCTCCTAGAATTCAGCTTTTTGGTTTGAAATGATTTTGTAATAAATTATTATTTTATTGCGACAAAAAGATCTAACTACTTTTTATTATTAAAGCATTTTGAACAGAGGAATTGTTTACGGTCGGCAATATCGTTGCCTAATCGAAAAATGCATCCAGGTGTTTCCGCTCACCGTACTAGAGTACTGGGCGTGGTAGAATGCTCTAATTACTATAAATAAATTGAACTCAACTCAATTCATGACCACCCAGATAGTTTTATGCTTTTTAATTACATTCTATTTAAAAATATTTACATGAGTTTAATTTCTGCCTATTAATCCTAAAGACTAACAAAAACTATTGAGCTAAGCAAAACATCAACATGGTTACGGTAAAGTAAAGACAGAACTGACTCAGAACTGAAACTAAAACATTTTATAAACACAGAGAACCGGGTAGAGCCATCTAATTTGCGTATTGCCACATGTATTATCAAAGCCGCTGGCTCCTAGTTTAATAACATTCCTAACATTCTAATAAAGTATCTGTCTCAGTTTTTTCGCAGAGAGTTTAATATATTTGTTTCTCCCACAGTACTTAAGTTCATTAAAGATTCACATATAAAATTTGATGGCAGAGACTGCAAGAGAATCCTTTTATTTTGCGTTCACCATGCTTTCTCTCTCTATATATACTCTAGCGTGTTCTGGTGACAAAAATTACATTTTCCTCGGAGACTCTCTCCCTGTTGACGGCTGCGTAATGACGACTGCATGTATGCCGCCTGCGTGTATGCCGCCTGCGTAATGACGACTGCGAGTATGACGCATCCGTGAAGACGTCTGCGTGTGCCACACTAGCGTCTTGATCTCGGGAAAAGTGGACAAGTCTATTTTAGAGCTAGGGAGGTAAAGAGGAATTCACAGTTTGAAAGAGGGAAAAATTTCTCAGTTAAAGGAAAGAACTTCTCAGCTATAGGGGGTGTGTTCCTATTGACCGAACCAAGAGTTCAGCTAATAGGGTATATGTATGATTGTTAATGCAAATATATATATGAGAAATTCAGATATTTATATAAAGCCCTTAAACTTCCAACATTTAAACATTTTATTAAGAAACTCGCAACTAAATTTTTTGATTCTTTACCTCTCACTAATAATAGTCACATTCTCTAAATCTGGAAAATTATATTCCTCATGACAACACCAAAAGGCCAAGGAGAATACTCCTTGACTCCTACAATCCACCGTAACTCTAAGTGTCTTCATTTGACATGAAGACACTTAGAGTTACGGTGGACTCATGACCTACTAAATTTAATATTAATATTTTTAATTTTTTTAAAATTCCTTTTTTTCTTAATTCTTTAATTACTCGGTTTACCCACACAGGCAATCTCCCATTCAATTATTCTCTCACTAACTTCAGGGTAGCCAATCTAGAGCCAGTTCGCTCTCCCCCCTCATCCAATCACAAGACAAACTCTCAACCATTCCACGATGGACTTTAATTGTTTCTCCAAATTCTTCATAGCCACGCCCTCTCTCCAAGTTTCAACGACAAACCAGGCTGTTTCCTCTCACCAAGGATTGCTACTCCATCAGGCACCATTAATATCTATTATATGGGTTGGAGGCTCGCTTTGCGAGCCATGTACCTAGTGACATCCAGCGACGGAGAGCCAATCAGAGTGGAAAAGAGGATGGAAAAGAGGAAAAAGTGGAAAAGAGGGAAAAGTTAGTTGACATCTGGGTTGACCAAGACATCTCTTGGTCTTCTAACAGAGAAATGAGAGTAGTAATTTGGAATATCGAATAGACGGGTTGTCATGCCCATCTATATTATTAAAGAAGTTGGAAGCTAATTTACGAATAGTTTGTCTTATAGTTGGGATATTACATGTCGCTCTAATATCAGTATTTCTAATATACCAGTGGGCATCCAGAATTTGTCTTAGAATTATGCTTTGAGAGCTTTCGAGAAGGTTGATATTGGTTCTTGCTGCATGGCCTCAGACTGGAGATACATAGATGAGAAGGGGCTTTAAGATCAGAGGGTAAATAAGCAGTTTATTACGTCTATTTAATTTAGACTTTCGGACGATAAGGGAATAAAGATTACGCGTAGCGTTTTTAAAGTTATTTCTAATGTGTGCAATGTGTTGTCGGAACGTGAGCGTTTTATCATTGATGACACCAAGGTATTTGGTGTGTTGAGACCAGGGGATTCTTTGATTTTGAAGAGTGATTTCAGGGGGTGGGACTCTTTGGGAGAAGAAAACTGCTTCAGTATTTGAGTATTCAGGGCAATTTTCCAAACGGAGAACCAAATTTCAAGGTGAGCCAGGTGTTCATTGATGTTATCAGTTAGTGTGTTTAGGTTTTTGTGTCTGTGCTCAATATTGCTGTATCGTCTGCATACATACAGAGCATTGTGTTAGTACTTTTAATCATGTAATTTACATATAAATTAAAGAGGACCGGGCCGAGGATTGACCCTTGAGCAATTCCGGCCTGGGTAGATTTGACTTGGGAGAAGGTGCGGTTAATTTTGAAAGAGAAAGTTCTGTCGCTAATGTAGGAGATTAAAAGCAGGATTAGTGGGGGTGGAATTTTATAGTGTGCCATACTCTATCAAAAGCTTTTTGAATGTCGAGGAAAACTGCAGCTGTGCATTGATTTCTGTTATTTCCTTCCTTTATGTACTTTACAAGACGTAGGAGTTGATGAGTTGTGGAGAGACGAGGATGGAACCTGTGCTGCTCCGGTATTACAATATTTTCTTTTTCTAGGAAGTCGTTCATTCTAGCATGAATAACTTTTTCTGCTAGCTTTGAGAGGACAGGAAGTAAAGAAATTGATCTGTAAGATTCTGCTAACTTGGGGTTTTCCCAGGTTTCAGAATCGGGATAACAACTGTAGTTTTCCATGCATTCGGAAAGTATCAAATTAAGCATGTTATTGATTATATTAGTAAGTTTGAAAATTGTTAGTAGGGGTAGGTTTTTAATCATTTTATTTGTTACGCCGTCTCTTCCCGGGCGTTTTTTGACTTTGATCTTTTTAATGTAAGTAATTACTTCGGAGGGAAGAGCAGGGGGGAGGGGATCGTATTATTAGCGTTAGTAGTTAGGTATGCAACAACAATGTTTGTAATGATTTCGTCTTTATGTGGGTTCTGTATATCATTTAATTTAAATTGGCTCTCAAGCAATTGAGCAATTAAATCAGTTTTGTTTCTATCGCTGAGAGCAGTGCCGTTAGGGCCATTAAGGGCTGAAATCGGGCGGCTTCTTCCTGAATGCTTTTGCAGTTCTCCAAAGGGAGCCGTCTTCAGTATCCAAGGAAGTGAGGTGATCCTCCCATACTTGTCTGTAAAGTCCTACTTTTCTTTTAATAGTGTTTTGGAGTCTGTTGAGTTCAGTTTTGTGTTGTGGGTGTCTGGTGAATTGCCATAATCTTCTGGCTCTATTCCTTTCTTTGAATAGGTGTTTGAGCTCACCCTGCACAAATGGAAGCTCCGAGTGGGTCATTGGCTTAGATGCAGTCACGTGTGCGGTGAGAATCTCACTAGTGAGTTCTCTGACTTGGGACTCAATCTCCTGGGTTGAGCTGGCCTTCAGTAGATAACATTTTTCAGTGGTCTCGCTAGAGTATTTGTAAAAATACTCCAGGTAGTATTTAGTTGGGGGGGGGGAGTTCAAATTTTGCTGTTCTGGGGAAATGGAGCTTGACCGGGTTATGGTCAGAGCTAAGTTCGGAGATTGAGTCAATGGTACAAGGCCAGTTCAGGATTTTAATGAGGGCGTAATCAATAATTGAAGCTGAAGCAGTACCGAATCTAGTAGGGTGGGGGGTGAAAAATACATCAATGCTATTGCTTACTATATATCTGTATATTCTATTTCCTCTGGTGTCACTATACGGAAAACCCCAAGAGGTGTGTTTAGCATTAAAATTCCCTACTAGGATGGTCATATTATTTAAATTAAAAATGGTGTCGAGGGCGGCACCAAGGTTACGGAAGTAGTCCTTAATCGGAGGGATGTAAGTTGATCCAATAAGGATTGGATCGTTATCTATTGGCGTGAGCATAATGAGAGTCGCCTCGACTCCAGTAAGGAGGGGCGGGGTGGGAACATGGTAGTGGGAAATAAAATTTTTAATTAGGACTACAATTCCACCCCTGCCAGGGGCTGGGTGGGTCTTGTCGTTCCTGTTACAGGAATAATTTGGAATTTTAAAAGAATGCTCTGGTCTCAGATTTGTTTCTTGGATTAAAAAAATTTCAGGGCGTGCTTATCAATAAAATCACGTATCTCAACAATATGCGATCTCACTCCGTCTGCGTTCCAGGAAAAAATGGAGAGCCCAAAGAAAGAACTAGACATCATTACGGTTAGATTATTGAGGGAGGAGCAAACTCCTTTTAGCAGACAGTTAAGTTTGTCTGCTGGATTATTGCAGTTGAATGATTTTTGCATCTCACTAAGTAGAGATGGAAAAAGGGTAAATATTTTTTGCATTTCGAGAATGGCTTGAAGAAACCCAAACTCGGATGAGTTGTTTTGGTTAGCATTAAGTGCTTCCAAATTTAGAGTATCATTATTTTTAATCTTATTTTCAGACGCCGAGGAGGTATTCCCTCGTGGTGCCATCTGGTGGCTTTTATTGGGGCTTAAAGCTTGGGAGTAACTGAGACCTGGCTTGATCCTAGAGTTTTCGAAGTTTCGCTTGAGATTTTCGGCAGGGGATTTTTCCTTACCTTTTCTGGGCTTGGGAAACAGGGCATTCAGTGAAGGAGGCCATATGACCCTCAGCGTTGCAGTTAATGCATAGTGGGTTCTCTAGTTTTTCCTTAATTTCGCATGTGCCTGTCCTGTGATTTTCCCCATTTCAGACAACGCGTGTTCATGTTACAATATTGGCTTGCATGATGGAAGTAGTTTACAATTGTAACATTGGGTAATTCTATTTCCCCCTTTTAAAGGGGTCTAATTTTATTTGCGCGTAGAGGCAGCTACGTACTTGATAAATGTCATTAACATTTTCATCACGAGTCACCTCTATCATGTAAATTGGGAGGGGAGTTTTGGTTACAAATTTCTTTAGTTGGGCTATTTTTCTATTTTTATACCTTTGGATATTAAATCATTTTTAATATCCTCAGGTCGAGATCTAGGAGTCCCTTGATGACCAGCTTAAGTGGTCTGTTCGAAGGTGGTCTCAATGACGTAATATTGAAGTTTCTTCTCTGTAAGGTAATTTGTGATGTCTCTATGATCATCAGCGGTTTGGCTTCAATTTTAATATACCCCTTAGTGAAGGTATTAGTAGCAGTTGGATAAGTTCTATGTAACTCTTGGAGGATTATATGAATCAATAATTTTCATGAATATGGGTTTAATTTTATATTGGGGTGGGGAGACGTCCTCGGCGTCAGTTTGTGCAGTGTTGAGCGCTGCAAAACTGTTGTTTGTAGCGACTTCTACCTTTTTTTGCGCTGGAACGCTTGTAACAGTTTTCTTAAGGAAAACGAAATCTGGGGCAATTTAAATTTTTTAGTGGTTTTTGTAAAATTTAGATGGTCTTGCCCGGTTTCGGGGGTTTTTTGACTGCTTTAAACTTATAGTTTTTGAGGACAGAGAGTTTTGGGAAAGGTTTAAGGGAAGTTTTTTGATCTTGCCCCCCGGTTTTTCCTCAGTTCGGTTTAGCTTCTGGTCCGTTTCCGGCGTGGGGCGGGGTATAGGTCTTTTCAATTCCAACATTTCGGAGATGTGTCCTTCCGGGAAAAAAGATCCTAATTTAATTGTCAAAGCTCGGAGCTTTGACATCGCTGCTCATCAGAAAGTGGGGGGGGGGCCCAAGGTCCCCAGAATCTTTGGGCCCACCGATCGCTTGTTCCATTATACGTTCTCCGGGGGGTTTTTGGGGCTGGAATGGGGGGGGGGTTTTCCGAAAAGGGGGATCGGGGGCCCCGAGAGGCTTACAGATCCCCTTTCCCTTTTATTGGTTGGGCTGCTCTTTTTCCCCTATAGGCCCCAGAGCGGGGCCCGGTTTTTTGGAAGATTTGAAAAGTTTAATGTTTTGGAAAGGGGTGAAAATTAAAAATTTAAAAAGAAAATATTGCGAGGTCTATTGAAAGAAGGATTAATATTATATTTTGCAATACGAGCAATTGCTCGATTAGAATAAGAATCTATATTTTTTGAAAAAAATTTTGTGGAGATCTTTTTTAAAAAAATTTTTTTAATGTTTTGGTTTAAATTTTAGTTCTTTAGATCTTCATTCCCCCGGGAAAACGTAGAGTTTTTAATTTTTTAAAGATTTTTTTTTTTGAGGGTTTCCCGCATATTGATATTAGAATAGGCTGGGGTGGCCCCAGACTGGGCTCCCTTATGATAAAATTGGGTCTTAGTACAAGTTTATAAAAGGGATCTTGTTTCTTAAAGGGTAAACATGGGGTTTCCGTGCAATTAAGGGGGTAACTTTAGCAACGGAAAAAAAAATTTTTTGGGGTGGGGTAATTGTTGTTTAAAAGTGAGTCTTTTATCAAGGATTACCCTAAGGGGGATTTGGTGTTTTGAGACCGGGGGATGTGTGCATTGTGTAGATATAATTTTGGTGGTTTTCCCTTTTTGATGTGGGTGTGAGAAAAGAGGCCTCTGTTTTTCAGTTCAGAGAATTTTTAGGTTTTAGAACCAGTCTTTAGGGTTTTCAAGGTTTTTTATGTGTGAGTTTTGTAAATTTGTTTTCTTTTTGTCCCGAATAGCCGTGTCATCAGAAACCATGCAAAACGTGGTTTGGCTGGTTCTAGGGATGTCATTGACATAGATATTAAATAGAACAGGAGAAATTGAGTTCCCCCGAGGAGTTCCCCGAGTTTATTCTTCATTCTGGTTTTGACGCTTCCCATCGGGATGAACCCCACCCATCTATTCATGCGAAATTTTATGGCTCCAAAAAGTCGTTAGTGGCCCAAAAACACGTGGCCATGGGGCTTTTTTATTGGGCGGCCTCGGGGGAAAAGGGAGGCCTTTGGGTCAAAGTAGCAATATCTAAATAGAGCCGGTAGCAATAGGTTTACATATAGGAAAACTGTAGAAACCCATGCCGAGAGAATGGGGTTATAAATATGGTGTATGAATAAGAGTTTCGAAATGATGAGAATTATGGAGCCCTTAGATTCCCGAAGCCAGGAATGTGTTTTGTTTCTGCACAAATAGGGGACGAATTTGGCCCGGGGGGGGCAGACCTTTTTTTGGGCCCGCCAGTGGGGAAGAGAGGGGGGTGCGTACCCCCCCCGGTGTTTAAAAGGGTTGATTTTTGGGGGGGAAAAGGGAAAAATCGGATAAAAAGAGAGAGAGGAGAGCCCTGGGGGAGGAGAGGACCCCGGGTGGAGAAAACTGGAGGGCCCCGAAGAAAAAGGGATTGCGAGGCCTTTTTGAAAAAGGTTGAACTCCCGTGAAATAGACTGTCCACCCCTTGAAATTTTATTGGGCTTTTTGTAACCTATGAAGCAAATAAATTACTGCTTTAATTTTAAAATGAGGCTGTGACAAATTTTCTTGTTTGCTAACTACTCACGACGTTACAGTGGAATGAATATTATTGACTTTTACAGAGAATGATCTGTTGGTAAGGAAAGATGTGCAATTAATTTATCTAAGTGGAGAGGGGTGTTAATTTTAATTAATTTGTAGAGTAGCCCACATGCCATACTCTATCAAATGCTTTCTGAATGTCTAGGAAAACAGCTCCGGTTGATTTCCAGTTTTGGAATCCTGTTTTTATGTACTCCACCACCCGCAGTAGCTGGTGTGATGTGAAGAGTCCCGCTCGGAAGCCATGTTGTTGGGGATTAGGATGTCGTTATCGTTGAGATGTTGACAGAGTCTTTTTTTGAATAATTTTCTCAGTAATTTTACTGTGGACAACTAATAGATATATTGGGCGAAAACTGTCTGGGACAGTAGGATTTTTCCCAGGTTTTAGAATCGGGATAGCGGAAGCTATTTTCCATATTTGTGGGAAGTAGCCCACTTTCAGAATGTTATTAATGATATTAGTGATTTGGAAAATAACTGATCTATTGAAATGTTTACACATTTTAGTTGTAATACCTTCGCGGCTTGGTGCTGTTTTAATTTTGATTATGTTAATAATTTCGGAAGGTTTAGTGTTAGTAGGTGAGTCATTTCGAAGTTATTTTCGTTATTGAAAAACCTAGATACCAGCCTCGTATGGTTGTTGTCTTGAGTTGGGTTGGAAATGTCGTTGAGCTGAAATTGTTTCTCTAGTGAGTCCGCTAGAGTTTCAGATTTTTTTTCGTCTGTGTAGGCGATCCCGGTGTCGCCTTTAAGGGCTGAGATGGGGGATCTCTTCTTCCTAAATCCCTTAGTCATGTTCCAAGGGAGCCATCGACCGGGTCCAGAGAAGAGAGTTTGTCCTCCCATTGTTTTTGTGTGAAAGAGTGAGTTTTTCTTCTAATTTTGTTTTGTAGCCTGTTGAGCGCTGTTTTGTCAGCAGGATTTCTGGAATATTGGTAAAGTTTACGAGCTCTATTTCTTAGTTTAAATAGTATTTTTAATACGTTGTCAATGTATAAGCTATTATTTGAGTGAATTTGCTTAGATGAACTGTCGTAAGCTGTCAGAATTCGATTTGTGAGTGTGGAGACCTGCTCTTCGATTTCCTCTCCCACGTGTGCTGTGATTGGTTGAAAAGTGGGCGGGTTAGCGAGATGAAAGCAAAATCGTTCCCAGTTAATAGAAACGTTTCTGGTGGGGAAATTGAATTGATGTTTGAAAGTTTAAAAAATATAATATGATTGGATTGTGGTACGAGCTAAGCTCTGGGGAAGAAATAATATCGGAATTGGAATATAAATTTCTCGTCAGAGCAAAGTCTATCGTGGAGGCGGAGTTATAGCCAAATCGTGTGGGTGTGTTAGGAGCAATAATATCTGTGTCCGTGTTATCGATTAAATTTTTAATATGTTGCCCCCTTGGGTTGATGTCATTACGACCCCAGTGAGTACGGTGAGCCTTATAATATCCGCATAAAATGGAGGAATGCTCTAGAGTAAAAATTTCCTCCAAATCGTCAGTGCGCACGGAGGGAGTGATGGATGGTGAGGTAGATTGAAGCTATAAGTAATGGGTTCTCTTCCGGTTGTGTTAGCACTATAATAGTAGCTTCCACCGTTCCGAGAGTGGGTGTTGGAATGTGATGATGCTTCTGAGAGGATTTAACGAGGATAGCAGTGCCTCCAGATGGTAAATTTTGTGTTTGTCTGTCGTTTCTGTAGAGAATGAAATTAGGTACCCTAATAGATACACCTGGTCTCATATGTGTTTCTTGGATAAGGATAATATCGAGGGAGTGCTTATTTATAAAATCACGTAGCTCTATGATACGTGATCGAACACCGTTCGCAATCCATGCAGCGATTCTAAGTCCGAAACGACTAAAAACCCCATTATGAGGATGTTGAAGTTTTGCCTTCAGAGGCTAAGACACCAAAAAAGATGTCGAGACGATCTTCGTTCATTTTGGCATTTTTAAAGGCTTTCCCTGCATCAATGGTGCCTGGAAAGTCACGAAACAATTTCCGGAACTCGGCCATAGCCGAGATTAATCCGTGAGGGGAGAAAGTTTCCTCTTTTTTTATCCGAATCGGACTTAGAATTGCTATTCTTCGTCGGTTCGGATCGTTCGATAGGTGCTGCCATCTGTTGACTGTTAGAAGTAGCATTTGCATATGAAAGGTTTGCGCTTGTTTTTTTAGATGTGAAGGTTTTAGGGGAATTTTTATTATTGTTATTGCGGTTCTCGGTTGCCGCTCCTTTTTTAGTTTTGATTTTAGGGAAGGCCGGGCAGCTACGTCAGTTTGCCGGGTGGCCGTCAACGTTACAATTGATACAATGGGGAGTGTCCAGGCGTTCTTTAATCAAACAATCTCCCATTCGATGCTCTTTCGAGCATTTTAGGCATCCGGGCTTCATACAACAGTTCACAGAACTGTGGTGGAAGTAATTGTAAAGTAGTTGCAGTAATTGCAGTTATAACACTGCGTGGCCTCATGCCTTTTCTTGAAGGTATCAAGTACAAAGGACATATAGCAGCACTTGCTAACGTCGTATATGTCAGTAGCTCCTTCGACGTGCTTCCTGATTCGACTAAGTATATGGATAGGGGGAATTTGGATTTTCTCTGAGTCAATTGACAAACTTTTATTACAGGTACTCCCTGTTCTAGTAGATCTGTTTTGATGTCCTCTGTACTGGTAGACTTCGGGAGAACTTTGATTATCACTTTGAGTGGTCTATCTGATAGAGGGGGAATTGTTTAGAATTCCTCGCCTTTAGCTTTTAGTACAGCAGTGATTTCTCGGTGTTCCTCGATAGTCGAGGCCAAGATTCTGATGTACTGCCCTGTTAATTTGTTAACAGAATAGGAGTATTTCTTAATAAGATCCTACAGTACAAGGTTAGAATTATCCTTGTAGTGCAGCATAATTGGCTTAATCTTTGGAGCGACGGTTACGTCCTCGTTTATCTGATTTTCTTCTGAGTTTTCGGAGTTATCCTCAATCATGGGGCTTTCAGAGTTTTTGTCAATCGCTTCGGCAGCATCCTCGATCACGAGACTGGCGAAGGAGTTTTTAGTAGGGATGATGTCATCCACGGCATGTTTTGGTTCCTGCCTGGTCTTTTTGGCAGGGTTTTTAATCGATTTGTCGATTTTTGAATTTTTGTTAGACTTCTTGGCATTTTTGTCAAGAATTAGTGTTGCCGGGAGAATTGGGGATTCAGCCGGTCTTTTATGTTTATTGCGAAACGAGTTAATCCTTTTCGCTTTACTGTGGGTGAAGCTTTTAACAGGGCAAGGAAAGAGAATTTTCAACTCACCCAGTTTGGTGGCGTACTCCAGTTCGGTGTTGGCCTTTTCTTTAATCAGCGCTGCCAGCCTGGCTGTATCAGTCGAGTCCTTGTCATAGGTTTCAATCTCGATTAAGTCCTGCAGGTATTTAATACTAAGTTCCTTAATTTTGATTAATTTATCGATGGCTTTGATCTGCGCACATTGTGCGTCGATTAAGTGGATTAGCCAATCGTGGGCCGCAGAGGGAGACTCCGTGTCTAACTACATCGCATCTTCTCGAAGTGCTCTCTGTTCCTTGTGACCGTTCATGACGGTGGCGCGAGGCAGAATGGCTACAAATGCAAAATTTGCTGGAGCATTCTAAATGGATGTTCCTGTCGCTGGGTATATGGCTCGCGAAGCGAGCCTCCAACCATATCATAGTTATTAATGGTTCCTGAGGGAGTGGTAGTCATTGGTGAGAGGAAACAGCCTGGTTGGTAGTTGAAACGTGGAGAGAGGGCGTGGCTATGAAGAACTTGGAGAAACAATCAGAGTAAAAAAGTCCATCCTAGAATGGCTGAGAGTTTGCCTTGTGATTGGGATGAGGGAAGAGTGAACTGGCTCTAGCTTGGCTACCCTGAAGTTGGTGAGAGAATAATTGAATGGGTAGATTGCCTGTGTGGGTATGCCGAGGAATTAAATAATTAAGAAAAAAGAAAAAATTATAATTTTAAAAATGTTAAATTTAGTTGGTCATTTGCCTCAGCTCTCAACCAAGTACTCAAAAACCATCATGAACCTGGAACTTTTCTGAACGATTGGCTCGACCAACCAGCAGCCTCTACTCCCCCAGCATAACATCACAGTCGCTCCACATCTACTTTCCAGATATGGGATGGAGGCTCGCTTCGCGAGCCATATGCCCAGTAATTGCACCATAGGCACTGTTAGGTCATTTGCCAACAGGCAAATGAAGACACTTAAAGTTACGGCGGATTGCAGGAGTCAAGGAGTAATCTCCTTGGCTTTTGGTATTGTCATGAAGGATATAATTTTCCAGATTTAGAATGTGACAATTATTAGTAAGAGAAAAAAAATCAAAAATTGAGTAGCGAGTTTCTTAATAAAATTTTTAAATGTCGGGAGTTTAAGGGCTTTATAAATATATCTGAATTTCTCATATACATATTTGCATGAACAATCATGCGAATAGTTTCATTTTGGGAAGTTTCAAGCATTTTCAGATTAGTATTAGCGGCATATATCCCCACACAGGACAACCGTAACTCATGATGGGCCGCAAAAGGGCTGTGTAGAGAAGTACTTTGTTTTTAGTTGTCATTATGGAATTCCGGAAAATTAAGGGGTATATTAATCTTAGTGCATTCCGGAATTTATTTCGCGCATATATAATGTGTTGTTTCCAAGTGAGTTTATTATCGAGTAAAAGTCCTAGTTAAATTGTGTTTTGAGACCATTGGAGGGGTGTGGAGTATAGTGTTGGCGGGGTTGCAGGTTTTCTTTTCCTTGTAAAGAGTACTGCAACTGTTTTGTAAATATTAAGTTTTATTTTCCTTGTATTAAAGCATGTTTCGAGTAACTGTAAATGATTATTCAGTGCTTTGGTGATATATTTGTGATTTTTGTGTGTCGTAGCTATGGCAGTATCGTCCGCGTAAATATTGAGGCAGCTCTGTGGATGTGTTGGTATGTCATTAATATAGATGTTGAAGATTATTGGCCCAAGCAAACTACCTAGTGGGGCCCCGATATTAACATTATAGGCATTTGAAAGTGTGTATCCTTAACTCGAACTTGCTACGATCTATTAGTAAGGTAAGAGTTAATTATGTGAATTAAGGCAGGAGAGGGAATTTATAAATTATTAGTTTGTAAATTAAGCCACTGATCCAGATTCGATCAAACGCTTTCTGAATATCCAGAAAAACAGCTCCAGTGGATCTGTTCCTCTTAAACCCAGAAGTAATTTTCTCAGTCAGTCTGAGTAGTGGATGACATGTGGAGAGGCGCTTTGTAAAACCAAATTGATATGGGTTGATAAAATTTGTATCAGAAATGAAGGTGTTAATCCTATTAAGAATGATGTGTTCTGCAATTTTACTAAGGCAGGAAAGGAGAGAAATTGGTCTATAACTCGTTGGAGGATGATTATTTTGTCCGGGTTTTTGATTGGAAAGATTATTGCATTTTTCCAGTTTTTTGGAAAATGTCTTAATTTTAGAATTTTTTATTAAGTAAGTGAGAATTAGAAATGCTTTGAGTGGTAACTTTTTAATCATTTTATTAGAAATCATATCAGAACCCGGTGATTTATTATTTTTTAATTTCCTAGCAAATCTATTATTTCGTCCGGGTCTGTTGGAGTATAATGGGGATAGGAAGTGGGCTAGCGAAGAAATTTTCTAGAGTATTAGTTACAAGTGTGTCAATATTAGTAATAAAGTTTTCTAGTCTTGGGTTATCAGTGAAGTTATTCTGGAAAGTTTCAGCAAGTACATTGGCTCTTTGTTCATCTGTAATGGCCGTGTCATTAAGTTATGGAATATCGGAGCGTTTTTTACGGAAAAATTTTTGATACTGCCATAAGGAGTTGTCTTGTGTATTCATTGCTTCTAATTTATTTCCAGATTTGATCAGAGAATTTTTTAAGTTCTTTTAATCTTTTTCTGTAATCTATTATAGTTTGTTTTGTGTATTGGATTTAGTAGGTTTTGAAAGGTTTTTCTAGCTTTATTTTTAAGTCTTAAAAGATTTTGGATGTTTTGCGGAGTGTATGTGTGATTCGTGTTTGTGATTGGTTGGGAGGCGTGGTCGTGGGCGGAGCGAACAGCTTCAGTGAACAGGTTGATTTTAATTTCCAGAATTTCTGGATTTTTAATATTTTTGAAGTCCGAAATATGAATATTTTTATTAATGTAATCAGAAAATTTAGACCAACAGGTGGTAACTGCTCTAGAATTATCCATATGAATATTAGAGTTAAAAGAGAAGTTAAGAATTACTGGATTATGAGTGCAAAGTCTAATGTATTTGAAGAATTATGCCCAAATCTAGTCGAGGTGTCTGGGAAAACAACGTTAAATTCGGGGAAGGAAGTGGGGTTTAAAA